>CABHPH010137897.1:0-20999 GCA_902168325.1 Peromyscus nudipes | reverse complement strand
AGAGAGAGAAACTCTAGGACAGATCCTCAACCCGAGATCTGAGCAGGGGCCCATGCTTGGTGCTGGAATGGGGTTCAAGGGGACGATCCTGGAGCCCAGGCAAAGCCTGATGGGCATTTCTCCCATAGGGAGGCTTCTTCTGCAGCAAGGAAGTTCCCCACCTCACACTCTTGTTTCAGGAGGCACCCGACTCCAAAGGGCAAATGGACAAAACAGACAAGACCATGCATGGCATGTCTCCCCTCACTGGCTGCCCTCTGTTGGCCCTGTCCATTTGTTCTGTAGGATTCTGGGCCCTGGGTTACCTGGGTTCTGCCACACCTGGCCTGTGGAGGCACCAGCTCATGGGAGGGAACATTAAGTCAGGAATTTCTTCCCTCTTCCCTCCTTTGGAACCTGGGCCCAGCCAGTAGCTGTGGTTCCCTCCTGTCACTCTAGATTCTAAGACCACATTTGTTCCTGTGTGTGTGTGTGTGTGGTGTGTGTGTGTGTGTGTGTGTGTGTGTGTGTATGTATGCCCACATCTCTCCAATAGTAGATACCTTTTTGTTTTTGTTTTTTAGACATGGTCTCATTTTGTAGCCCTGGATGGTCTGGAACTCACTATGCAGAACAGGGTAGTCCAGAACTCACAGAGATCCATCTGCCTCTGCCTCCCATGTTGAGATTGAAGGCATGTGCCACCATATCCGGCCAGTACTTTCATTCTATGCCCTAAATATTAGTCTCAGCTACTAAGATGTAAGATGGAATTTTGTTGCCTAAACTTAATGGGTGGAAGGTCATCTTGGCCCATTTCTTGTTTTTCTTTTCTTTTCTTTTCTTTTTTCTTTTCTTTTCTTTTCTTTTCTTTTCTTTTCTTTTTTCTTTTCTTTTCTTTTCTTTTCTTTTCTTCTCTTCTCTTCTCTTCTCTTCTCTCTCTCTCTCTCTCTTTCTTTATTGTTAATGGTTGTTTTGTTTTTGAAACAGAGTCTCCTGTATTTCAGGCTTACCTCAGACTTGCTCTGTAGCTGAGGATGACCTTGAACTTCTGATCCTCCTGCCTCCACCTTCCAAGTGCTAAGAGTACAGGCCTACACTGCCATTCCCAGTGGATCCCAGTGGATCCCAGGGCTTCCCACATCCTCACCCAGCACTGTTAGCTAAGGCTACAACACTAGTTCTCTTCATGCTTCTTAGAAGCAGAGATGGGATTCCCATGTGAAAGACAGCCTCACTGTGCCGGAAGGAAGTACCTTCACCTTTACCACCAAGGTTGGGAAATTGCAGCTGAGAGAATTCGGTGCAAATCAATGCTGGGAGCTGGGCCTTTATTCCACTAGGAGCTTCTCCATCTGTTTCACCCTCACCCTTACCACAGTCCAGCCCACTTGCTCCTCTGGGTCCTTGCTCCATTCTCCAGATGGCTCCTGGGCCATGGAAAAGTTGTGGTACCTTTGCATGCTTTTCCCTTATTGATCTGTCGTGTGACAATCTAATTGATTTAGTTCTCAGATCCAGATAAAAACTCCTAAGGGGCAGAGCTAAAACTCTCCCTCCCCCACACCGCCTTCCAACATGGCAATTTCTTACAGGATGGCGGTGTAGCAGAATGGCTCTCAGCCCTACCCACTGTCATTTCCAGTCCTTGGGAATACATCTTACACATGGCTTACACATGGCTCCAGACACAGCCCCAGCTCATCTCAGCTGTCAGAGCACCTTTGAGAACCAAAGAGCTTGTCACGCCCTTGCTTAAAACCCCAAGAATAAAAACCTCAAGTCCCAACCAAGGCTGACAAGACTGCGCAGGATCTGGCCTTGCTGACTTTACCACCTCACCTCTCTGCTTTCGCCCTCCAGGCACTCTACAATGGCTCTCTTGTTGAGCTTCATAGGGCCTCTGCCTGAGCCTCCTCTCCCCTGGCCACTCCCGCTCCACATCATTGCCTCCCATCCGTCATCTCTGTGAACATGCCGCCTCCTCCGGGATGCCCGTTCCAACCCCATATCACTCTGAGGACCTGTCCTTTCCTCCGAGAGCCTTTGGAATAGATTTCCTCTCTTGTGCCCGGCTCCTATGACCTCTCATAGGTTCTTTTCTGCCCTCCAGCACCTGGAGAGCTAAGGTAAATCCTTAAAACTGGACCCCTATGTGAGGGTCTAGGGACTCCTGTGCTTGACGGTGCAGAAAACAAAACAAAACAAAACAGAGAAATGAATGAAAATTTCCTCTCTACCGAAGGATGGGGTAGACTTCAGGAGAAGGTTTCAGACAAGCTTTTAAAGTGGCTGATTGAGAATTTACCGAAAGGTCTGCAGTGTCTCCCAGCAAGCTCTGCACTGGTGATTAAAACAAAACGACCTAATAAACATCCCAGAAGCCTTTGCACATATTTCCTCATAGGGAGGCTTGAGAAATGAAGGGCTGAAGTGATTTTTTTTTCCTTCCCCAGCAAGAAAGATGAGACCACTTAATTAGAGCTATCCTTAATCTTGGACCAAGTAGGTCTAATTTCTTCAAATGATTCCACATTTTACTAATTTTCTTTCTCCTTTACTGAAGGGTGAGTGGACAGCCAGGCACAGAGCACTTCTAAAATCCTGCCTCATTTTCCTCTGACAAGCACATAGCCCCTCTGAGAAGACACCCCCCCCTCAGCGAGCCAGGGAAGCGGGCAAGAGAGATGGGGAGAGTTCAGGCGGCTGGTCCTCAGCACTTGAACTCCCAGCGGGAGCTTCGTTAGCACTGTGGCAGGCAGCCTTGTCAACCCAGGGGTGAACCGCACCTCACAGGGCTGACACAGTGTTCACGCTGTCACTGTGGAGGTGGTGCTGTGTCAAGCCTCCACAAGTCCCTGAGAGGCCTGATGTACCCCACTCAGAAATCTCACTTACGCTTTGTTCCCGTTCCTTTCAAAGATAAAACGACATCAGCACACACACACACACACACACACACACACACACACACACACACATCATGGTGGGAAGAAAGTTGGGGCCCCAGCTCTGGGCACAGAATTCAGAAGTGTTTTCCTTTACGTTGTCCAACTGACGGTTGGGAAATCTGAGGCCTAACCTTCCCTTAGCAGTTGGCAGATGGGCTCAAAGACTGTTTGTCCCACTCTGCCACGTCTCTGCTCCAGAAAGGCCTAAGTCTTCAAGGAGATTGTATACTCTCCCAATTTCTACCTGCCCTTCATCACCTGCCTTCTGCATCACTGGGTCAATGTTTGCTGAATGATCTTGTCAACAAGCAAGCCCTCGGAGGAGAGGTTAGTGCAGAAGTTGGTTGACTTGTATATTGCCCCCAGCTGTTTCCTGCTCCTTTCAAGAAAGCAAGACTTCCCACTCCAAATCCTTAAGTACAAAGTGAGAGGCCCACCAGGTTAGAGGTCCAGAACACTCTGTGCTATGAGCCCTGGGACCAGGGTGTGCTGCTCAGGAAGCTGGCAGGACCTGACCCTAAGCTGGAGAATCAGTAGGTAGACTCAGTCTGAGGATGAAGAGAAAGAGAAAGACCAATCAGATGTAGAAGAGAGGCACAGTCCCTGGGTCACTCTATACCTGACTCTTCCATACTGTGTCACTAGTTTCCCCTTCTATTGCATGAGTCAACCAAGCCCCTTTCTGTGGAGAGCTCCAAGGACAGCTAGAGTTTGCTGTAGAGAGCATCCAGGAAGGCCCTCAGGACATTGGGAGCAGGAGGGAGGTGCCAGGATAGAGAGCTTTGGTGAGCAGCTTCCCCTGTAGGTAACTGGGGCTCCATCCCATAATGGCTTCAGGGAGCCGGCACAGAAAATAACTCAGGAGATTCCCATTGGAGAAGCAAGCGGGCCGTTCTAAGGTCATTAACCCATGCTCTCCGAGCCTTTCCCACATGCTCCAACAGCCAGGATATACATCCAGCAAACCCGCAGAGCCATCTGGTCCATGTCTGTGGAGATAATGAGAGCCAAAGTGACCGGGATGGAGCCAACATGCATGACTAGACCCCTCATTCCACAAGGGACAGACCTAGGCCCAAACGTCCCAGCTGCCGGTCTCCTATTGCTGTGGACCCTCCGTCTACCTCCGCCATCTGCAGACCACAGCTAAACTGCCCAGGAAGCTCCTGCACTCCAACAATTCAGTTCAGTCAGAACAGTTCTGACCATACCAGCTCAGGGCCCTCGGGCTCTGAAGAGTGGAAAACTCTGCCTGGATCTTGAGGAAGCACCCAGAGCTATGGTCTGAAACTCAAGAGCATGGATGGCATCTTGAGGGAGGAGTTTCTTTGTTTTGCAGGGACTCCATATTGGTGGCAATAAGAAGTTCGTCTTACAACATACTTTCCAATCCATTCCATTTAAGACTGTCTTAAACTCTTTGAAAAATATTTTACCACAGCTGGGCTGTGGTGTTGCATGCCTTTAGTCCCAGCACTTGGGAGGCAGAGGCAGGTGGATCTCTGTGAGTTCGAGACCAGCCTGGTCTATAGAACAAGTTCAAGGACAGTCAGGGCTACACAGAGAAACCCTGTCTCTAAACCTACCCCCTACACACAAATTAGTACATTTTTTATGTTTATTTTGTGTGTGCCAGTGCGTGTGTGCATGTGTGAATGTGTGGGTGTACATGCATGCATGCATGCCATGTGGACTATGTAGAGAGCAGAAGGCAACTTGAAAAAGTTGGTTTTCTCCTTCTACCATGTGGGATCCAGGGATCAAACTCAGGTTTCCAGGCATGGCAGCAAGCTCTTTTACCTGCTGACCCGTCTCGATGACTGACCAGCTTTTACAGTCTCAAGGCCTGTGTCTACAAAAGCAGACAAATATGGCACTGTCCCTGTGGGCTTGGGATCAGGTTCTTGGGAGATCCTGCTTAACTAGGAAGCCTGAACCATAAAATGGGCGTTGCCTGGAGCTGTGTGCTGCAGATCCAGGGCATGACTGACGTTCCGTTGGCAACAGAAACGCAATGCAGACTGACTTGAGGGAGGAGGACTGTGGAGGAATTTACAGGATCAAATCTAAGAGCTTGATCACTTTATTTTTCTCTACCTCTCACAACCCCCCTCCTTTTTTTTGCCTCAACACAGAATTGAGCCTAGGTCCTCACATGCTTATCAAGTACTTTAACACTGGGCTATATCTCCCAGAAACTCCCCCCTCTTACTTTTTTCTCTTTTATCTCTGCTCCCCTCTCTTTTCTTCCTGCTGCAGATGTTTCCACCAGGAGCCTCATGCTACTGTGTTACCAACTTAACAACTCCATTGGAAAGCTGTTTTCTTCTCTCATCCACAGGGCAGTGCAGTTATGTTCTGTGATTGGCCTCACGAAGAGGGACCGGCGATGTGAGGTCTACGGCTCTGAAGCAATCTTCCCAGAGTGATTCCCCAAAGCAAAGATATTGGTTTATCAAAGCAGAACTGCAGGGATCGTGTTTTCAGCTGTCATGTGGTGCCTGATACCTGGTGGGCGCTTGGGAGTGTTTGCTAATAAACAAATGAACATAGAGCTTGATAAACACAATGTGTGCCATGGTGTTTATTTTTTTAATTCTCACCTGTTCCTTTCTGCCTAGGTATACCTGGAGGGAGGGGTGGCTTTGAGACCTTGGTTTTTTTTCAGCAATAAAACAAAATCACTACCACAGAAAGCCTCAACCCTTCCAAACACAGCATACTAATAAGAGCCATTTCCAAGATGGAGGCCTCATGGCTACCATTTTTCTAGAATTTCCAGAAGGCATCCAAATGTGTTATAAGTCTCTATCTTGGAGTCCAGATGTAGGTTTTTAATCTAATCTCAGACATATAGAGAAGATGTGCTTGTATGATGGCCCCTCCAGGATACCCATATTCACCATTGACTCCTCCACTTACTGCTGGGCTGTGGGCTTACATCTCTCAGCTGAGTCCTCTCTGTGGATCACCCTCATCCAAAGAGACCAGCCCCCAAACATACTCCCTTATGGGGAGCTGCCTACATATCACCTATTTGCTAGGTACCGGAGGGTCCCACAGCTCAGCACCATCTCTCCAATGTGACACAATTCTGGTGGGTCCTCACAGGACCAATTGAGCCTTGCCTGTGACTGCCAGGTCCCACTCCCTTCAGCCCCTGCCCTGCTGGCTAGAACCCAGGGACTATTTCCTTCTTGCACACAGATTTCCATTGCAGAGACCAAATGCCAGGGAATCCAACCTGCAACAGATGGTACCAGGAGAGCTCCAAGAATTTCTGAAATCGGATTCTGGATCTAGCCCAGCCAGCAGATGGCTGACAATGAGGACTCTATCACTGGTGGTATGAATGCATGAATAGTCCCTGCTGAGGGCTGGAGGTGCAGTTAAGATCATCAGGAAGAACACACAGGAGAGCTCAGTGGACCAGGTATGGGGAGGAGACAAAGCAACTTGGCATCAGGTGCCTATGGAGTTGGATGGCTGTTGCTGGGGGCAACTGAAGCAGTGGAGGAAGACAATCAAAGACAGAAGGTGGCTAATCACCAATTAAAGGCTAATTAAGATAACAAGAAATTCTCTTAACATCTTAGAAATTAGAGACCACCACAGCTGGAGGGTAGAAAAAGCTGAGGACCTGGCCTAGGACTTAATTATAAGTGTTAGAAGGCTTTGAAGGGGGTTGATTCTCAACCAAGGCAGAACCAACTTGCAGGTCACTTCTGGGGCTGGAGTCATCTGGAGGCTCCCTGCCTCGCATGTGTGGCACCTGGGTTGGGGGACCCAACAGCTGGGAGCTGAAACAGCTGCCACAACTTGAGCCTGTCTGTGGTTTCACCATGTGGTGTGAACAACAAAGAGGCTTCAGAGTGGCTGCCTCCCTCACCCAGCAGCTCCCGGCCCCAGAACAAATGTCTCCAAAGAGTGGGCCAAAGGGAGTCTTTGCAGCCTTTTATGACCTAGTATATGTCTCACTAGATGATTCCACACAGAGGGAAACTTCTCCCAGAGGGCAGAGCCTTAGATGGTGGAAGCCATAGTGTGTAGAAAGGTTAGAATGTATAGAATATGTATGACTGCTTCAGCAGTGACTAGTGGTTTAACTGGCTCCCACAGACATAAAGATAGAAAGGGTAGGAGATGAAGGAAGAGTCTTAAGGAAGAGACAGGTGGGTGGACTTTCTCAGAGGCCCTGTGTAAGGATCCCCATGCTATGGAGAATTCCCCTCAAGAGCATCTGTAAAGGAAGTGGACATGGACACCTGAAAGCAACATCCCTCTTTCTTCTCCATATCTGATCCACTGGGCTCTCCTGCTCTTGTATCCCCTGGTCTTGATTACACATCTAGTCCCTGGCACCATGCACTCACACCACTAATGACAGAGTCCTGATGCCAGCCATATGCTGGCTGAGCCAGCTCCAAAATTCTGAATAGGCATCTTGGGCCATCTCCTGCCATGCCCACAGAGCCCCACAGACTGGGAAAATTAGAAACAAGGCAAGTTTCTTTGGCTCAGGAGAATGGAAACTCAAGATCGAGCAGCCACATCAATGGGGGACTTCTTGTTGCATCATAACATGGCAGAAGGGTGAGTGGACATATTCACCACAGATAGCTAAGTAGGTAGACTTACCTGTTTATCGGGGCCACCTCATGCAATGACAAACCCACTGCTTCTGCGGTCAAATTCCTTGTTCCAGGAGGTCAGAAGAGAGTCCTTGTGGCCTACCACCTTTGAAACAATCCCAGCTCTCAGACTGTTACAAAGGCCATGAAATGCCTTTTATCGTGTGTGTGTGTGTGTGTGTGTGTGTGTGTGTGTGTGTGTGTGTGTGTATGTGTGTGTGTAGGAAGGTGCAGGCAGGTATGTGTTGAGGCCAGAGACCAATGTCAGGTGCTCTTCATCTATTACTCTCTATCTCAACTTTTTATCCTGTAGCTCAATGGTTAGGCTAGACTAACTGGCAGGGCCCTAGGATTCTATTGCTTCCACCTCCCAGATCTGGGATTGTAGGGATGACATCATACCTAGCTTTCTACGCAGAGCTGGGGATCCAAACGCAGGCTTGTGTGGCAAGCACTGCCTCGACTTACTGACCAAGCCATCTCCCCAGCCCCAAGGCTGTAAAATGAACATGAGTTTGGGAGGGCTAAGTCAAACCACAGGAATCAGCAAAATGTCTTGTCTAGCTGTTGTGGGATATTTGTACACTGTGTGAAGATGTATCTGCTGTGATTGGTGTACTAAAAAACTGAACGGCCAAAAGCTAGGCAGAAAATATAGGCAGGATTTCCAGGGAGAGAGAGGAAGAGGAGGAGAATCTAGGTGCACAGAAGACACCAGGAGAGGAAACAAGGAGGTACAAGATGAAAGAGGGGTAATACCATGTGACAGATCGTAGATTAATAGAAATGGGTTAATATAAGTTATAAGAGCTACTTAGGAACAAGCCTAAGCTGTAGCCCAAGCTTTCATAATTAATAGGAAACCTCTGTGTCATTATCTGGGAGCTGGCTGGTGGGACAGAGGAAGACTGGTTACTTATGGTGTCCAATGTGGAGGCTCAAATATCCACATAGGGCCTGAGAAAGCGGTCTCTCAGGTAGACTCGGCTTACAGAGGCACAGCTCTTTTAAGAGGCCCTGTGGTACAGTCAGAAAATATGCTGCGTTGGGGGAGAAGTTATGCTTTTGTTTCCACAGGAGACAAAAAGCTGTAGATTCCTTCAAAGTTAATAAAGATCAGATGTGATCAGGGGAGATCTCCTGAGGATATTGACTACAGATGTGAAGAAAGAAACCAAGAAAGACTACAGGACAGGTGACTTATTGCTCTACTCTGGGAACAGTTCTGAGACTGGGTGAAACATGATAAATCTTGTTGGCTACAGAATCCTCATGACTTATTATTATATGCCATCCTTTCATATGGCGTGGATAAAGGTTTGGTTATAGAGTCCACCCAAACTTATGAAGTTAACAGATGCCTTTTACTTGCTCAAATATAAAACAAAGAATCATCTTTAACTGAGTTGTGCACACTGCACGGTCCACACTTGTGTCAATGCAGATATATATGTTACCTTTAAAAGTTTATGTGTTTTCAGAATAAAGAATAGCCCAGGTGATCCAGCCTCTAAAAATTCATCTGTTGCAGTTTCCTTAAAATTCTGCATCCAGAACAACTTCAAAGCTGCTAGCTGAGATGGCCCAGCCTCACGGACTATCCAAACAGAACTTCAGATAAGCCTTGCACTTTCCCATCACACCGAGACCACACAACAGCTAATCATCCCAGGACATGACCATTACTCCAATTTTCTCAGAGTCCCCTAAAGATTTCATCATCCCCAGACAACAGGAAGCAGTCTAGAGAACATGACACCCACGTTCCCAAGAGGTGGGGTGGGTGGTTTTCGATTATCCATGGTTATGGATGTTTGTCTTCATTTAGGGGATTAATTACAAGTTGTTATTGATCATGTTCAAGAAAAAACCGGAACAAAGGAGATTAGATTTAGAGATCTCTTTCTGAAGGGAAAAGGGGAATATAGTACAGAACTGATAGGATAAAAGATTGAATTGGTGAGTCTACTTTTGAACAAATGCTAGTCTCAAATATTTTACATTGTTATGGATTTTTGTATATTGATACAAATTTAAGTTTATTTTTGTTACACTATATATAAATACACACATATATATAAACATATATATTTCTATTTTTGTTTAAGGTATTATACCTATGCAGCTCATTTAATAATGTAATGTAAAGTTCTAGTCCTTGAAATATATTTAGGATAGTAAGAAAATCCGGGTTAGTAGTTAGTCATCTATAACAACTAAATTTGTCATCATGTTAGATATGTTTTCAAGGTTAAACAGAGATATATTTTAGATAGATGGGTGGTCTTCAAACACTTTAGAGATATACAGAATATGGTATTTAAGATGTTTTAATAACCTAAGGCTTTTCATGACAATGAGACATGTCTGCTCCTGGCAGCACCAATTTACTTCAAAAAAGGATAATGGACATTGAAGAACCTCCATTTGGAGTTTGCTTTCAATGTGGCAAAGCTCCTCATTTGGGCAAGAAACTGCCCTTGACTCTACTACTGACAGGATGACGTCCAAACTGGACAAGGTTTGTAACACAAGTTTATAGAAGCTGAATTAGGTACAGAACTTTGGACTCACTAAGATAGGATAGATAATACAGTACTTTCTCTGAATCTGCCAAATAAAATGGACTTGACATTATAAATGTAATTCTTGCCTGATAATTGTTCTTATTGCATATAGTTTTACTATGTTAGAGTTAAAACCTTTCCTTTTTAGTTAGACAAAAAGGGGAGAATGTTGTGGAATATTTGTACAATGTATGAAGATGTGTTTGCTGGGGTTGATGTAATAAATAACTGAACAGCCAATAGCTAGGCAGGAGGTATAGGCAGGATTTCCAGAAAGAAAGGAAGAGGAGGAAAAATCTAGGTGCACAGGAGATGCCAGGAGACACGGAGAGGAAATAGGAGGTACAAGATAGAAGAGAGGCAATGCCACGTAGTAGAATGTAGATTAGTATAAATGGGTTAATTTAAGCTATAAGAACTAGTTAGGAATAAGCCTAAGCTATAGGCCAAGCTTTCATAATTAATAATAAGTCTCCATGTCATTATTTGGAAGCTGGCTGGCAGAACAGAGACAGACTCATTACAGCCAACTGAATGCCAGACAGCCTCTCACTGGTCAAATCAGTATGGATGAGGCATGAAAGACATAGCCTCTGACCTAGCTGCATGATCTCCACTCACTGACCACAGCCAATCAGCAACACAGAGCAGCCCTTAACTTCTGATACATCCCATGTCAAGGTAACCATGCTGGACCCTTCCCTGCTGGAAGAGTTCTTTGTGATAGGAGCTGACACATGCTTAGTGTTCAAAGTCCTCTGATAGACAGGATCCAGAGGGCACATATGCAGATGGATATTTAGTATCAAGTACTTGACCAGTGATGATGCTGAGAAGTTCACAACTGTAGTGTGACCAGCAGTTTAGAGACCAAGGCTGCAAAGGCCCAGAAGTCTCATTCTATTTCAGCTCTTGCCTGATTGCAAGAGGCCGGTGAACTTGATGGAGGGCAGTCTGCCTCCTCCAGGGCACCAACTTAAACATCAACTCCATGGTAACACACAAACAAACATTCCATCAGGGAGAAGGTTTGCCACTAAACTTGAGCCTGATCCCCACTGTCTGACCACCCATCTCAGTCCCTCTGATGAGTATAGACTATTGGACTTTCCAACATGGGATCTCAGGAGACATCATAGCCAAGAATCTGAGAGGACAAATGTAAGTTCAGGAAACACTGATGGATGACTCAGTCACTCATGATGTATCCAGGAACATTGGCAAGACCCACTGCAGACACAGTGAGGTTGGCCTGAGGATGTCAGAAAAGGGCATTGATCCCCTAGAATTGGAGTTACAGTTGGTCCTGAGCCATCATATGTATGCTGGGAATCGAACTCAGGTTTCCTGGAAGAGCAGCAGGTGCTCTTAACCACTGAGCCATCCTGCCAGCTTTTCACTAAAGTTTACTTCGAGTTTTCCTAATGGCTTTGACGCCCAGCATCTCCTCGGTGCTCCTTAGTCCTTTGTTTATCATCTTCAGTGGAATATCTGTTCAAACCTCTTGCCCATTTTTAAAAATTTAGTTGAGTATCTTCCTGCTGAGCTCTCTCTATATCCCAGTTACAAGTCCTTGATCAGGTATGCACTTTGCAAATATTTTCTCCCAGCCAATGGCTTGCCTTTTCGTTTTCCCGGTGGTTATTTTTGAAGTGTAAAATTTAAAATAATGCACATGCATATGTGAGTGGTGTATGTGTATTCCCACATGTATGGCTGCAGATATGTGTGAGTGTGAGTGCACATATGGGTGACTGAACCTGGAACTGTGCCAGCCTCCCAGGCTGCTCTGGGATTACATATAGGCCACCATGCCTGCCTGGACTTTATATGGGTGCTAAGGATCAGAACTCTGGTCCACACACTTGTATAGCAAGCACTTTACCCTTTCAGCCATCTCCCCAGCCCAGATTTTAAAAATGTTATTATTTTTTTCAAAGTGTGTGTGTGTGTGTGTGTGTGTGTGTGTGTGTGTGTGTGTAGCCTTGGAGGCCAGAAGAAGGTGTCAGATCCCCATAAATTGGAGTTACAAGCAGTTGTGGGTGCTGGGAACTGAACTTGAGTCCTCTGCAGGAGCAGTAAGTGCTCTTAACCACTGAGCCATCTCTCCAACCCATACACTTTTTGGTCAAGCCCATTGTGTCCATTTTTCCCTTTTTCCTTTTTGATATTGATTTCCTCTTTGTTTGCTTCTTTGTGTGTTTTGTTTTGTGGTTGTTTTTGTTTGTTTGTTTGTTTTGTTTGTTTGGTTGGTTTTTTTTGTCAGACAAGGTCTCACTATGCAGCCCTGGCTGGCCTGGAAATTGCTGTGTAGACCAAGTTGGCCTCAAAACTCACAGATTCATCTGCCTCTATTTCTCAAATGCTGGGACTGAAGGTGTGCACCACCACACTCTGCCTTTTTTCTTTCTCTTAAAAACATTTTTTTACATTTATTTATTTTTTTTTGTGTGAGTTTTGCCTGCACATCTGTATGTGCACCACATGTGTGCCCAGTGCCTATAGAGATCAGAAGGGGATGTTGAAGCCCCTGGAATTGGAGCTACAGACAGCTGTGAGCTGCTGTGTGGGTCCTGGGAACTGAACCTGCATCCTCTGCAATAGCAGCCAGTTCTCTTAACTACGGAGATGTCTTTCCAGCCATCTCCTGCTCCCTTTTCTTTTCTTTCCATGTTGTTGAATCTGAGCCTTTCTGCCTAACTAAGGTCATATAGATGTTTAGTTACATGTGCCTCTAACAGTTGCATGGATTTAGCTGCTGTTTTGAGATATCGTATAATTTGTTGACTTTGGAGGAGTGGTAAAAAGCAAACTAAGTTCTGCAGAGGGATATTTTGTTCTTTCTAATGGTATAGAAATCTGCCCTTTTCTCATTGAGTGCTTTGCAGCTCAATCGATAACCAGTTCAAGGCCAGAGAGATGGCTCAGAAAACAAATGTCCTTGCCTCCCAATAATGTAAGCCTGATGATCTGAGTTCAATTCCCAACACAGACATTGTGGAAGGAGAGAACTACTCCCAAAAGTTGTTGTCTGACTTCCACAGGGAGACTGTGGTGTGCACACCACTCATGCCCTCAAGATAAATAAATAGAAATGTTCTAATTTCATTTCTGTTACTGTAATAAAAAGACATCCCTAAAAAAGATATTTAGGGAAGGAAAGAGACAGAGACTTAGAGCAGGTAATAAACCCATGCATCCTTGCTTGTTCCCTTCCTCTCAGCAGCCTCTCTCCTCTCTCATCCTGTTCAGGACCCCCTGCCCAGGGAACAGTGTTTCCCTCAGGGGTCTGGCCTCTCCTATATCAATTAACAATCCCCCAATGACCAACCTGATCTAGATAATTCCTCATTACAGCTCTCTTCACACATCATTCTAGCTTGTGTCAAGTTGATAATGAAAACTAATTGACACCAATGTAATAACTTTTTTTTAAAGAATCAGTTGACCAGCAACATGGGCACCCTGCACTGGGCTCTTGGTAAAATGCTGTCTCCATTATCAAGGGTACACAGCAGGCTTTGGGACTGGGAAATCAAAGTCCTTCCATTTTGTTCTTTTTAAATTGTTTTTGCTATTCTGGGTCTTTTCATTTCCATATAAATTTTAAGATCAGCCTGTCAATTTCTGTGAAAAAGGCCTGCTGGGATTTTGATAGAGGTTGTGTTTGCTCTATAGATCAATTTAGGGAGAATTGCCATCTTACCACTATTGACTCTTCCAATCAGCGAGCGTGCACTGTCTCCATTTAGTTAGCTCCTCTTTAATTTCCCTCAGCAGTTTTACACTTCTCAGTGTACAAGTCTCCACTTCTTTTTATGAAATGTATTCCTAAGTACTTTCCCCTTTCAAATGCTATTGAATAGAATTGCTTTCTTAATTTCATTTCAGATTGTTCATTGCTAATATGGAGAAATGGTATTGATTTGTGCACATTGATCTTGCAGTTTTGACCTTATATTTTATCTGTGATAAATTTATTAATTGTAATAATGTTTTTATGGATTCCTTGGATTTTCAACATAGAAGATCATGCCGTGTAGATACAATTTTGTTTCCCTTTTTAAAAAAGTCAATTTTTACATTTTAAAACTTTATTTTGAATGGGGGTGAGGCATACATGTGCTATAGTGCACATGTAGGGATCAGAGGACAGCTTGTGGGAGATGGACCTCTCCTTCCACCGTGTGTGTTCTGGGGATCAGACTCAGGTCGTCTAGTTGGGCAGTTTCCCCCACTGCCAGCCCTACCTTTTCTTTTCCAACACGATGTCTTTGTCATATCTGATCACAACATCTACAATCTCTTGGCTGGAACTAAGGAAATGGCTCATCACACAGAGTACATGCCATGCAAACATGATGGCCTGAGTGTGGATCTCCAGCACCTACACTTGGTAGAGTGCATATGCAACCTGCAGCTAGTGAGACAGAGACAGGCAGATCCCCGGAGCTCATTGGCCACCCTGCCTTGTAGAATCAATGAGCTTGAGGCTCAGTGAAGATAGCCCTTCTCAAATACTAAGGTAGATGGTTGCGCACTAGAACCCAATGGTAAGACTCTATTGCTGCTGCTGCTGCTGCTGCTGCTGCTGCATACTTTGGTCACAGGACATGGAGGAATCAAGTTAGTACTGACCAGAAAGGTTCCTTCCTGATGGCTGGCTTTCACAGTACTAGAAAGGCTGTGGGGAAAATTCAACTGGTTTTTCCAGATGTGAACCTTGTGAATTACAATAACAACCAAGTTGGCAAGATCGGCCTATGGGTACAATAGTGGCTTGTACATTATGGAAGTAGTCAACTGCTTTCTGACTGGATTTAAGGCCAGCTCCACAAAAGAAAACACACGCCTAATACTGTAAGTCTGGTCATGAATCATGGTGTGGAGCTCTTGGGCCTCAAGGATGAACCTATTACTATTATGGCACTAAATGAACATAATATCAAACTGTCATCTGAATTTATATCTCTATATCCATTGATTAGTGCAGTGCTCAGACCTCATCAGAGAAGTTTCTTTGTGCAGTGGACAGTGATTAACACAGAAACTCAGAGTCAAAGTTCAGAGAATAAGCATCTTTGGAACACCCAGCTACAAATAGGACATTTATGTCACAGCCCCTTACTTGTAAGACTCAGGGACCATCTCCAAAGAGGAGGGCAAGAAGATTGTAAGACCCACGTACTGGGAAGGGCAGAACAAAACAATGTTTTCTGGATGAGACAGGACCACTTCATTCATGAACTCATTGTAGCTGTGGTTGCCTGCACAAGATCAAGGCAGTCAACATTCCAGCGTGCACGGGGAAAGCATTCACAAGAACCCACAACAAATGAAGAACTACAGGCAGTTGTGGGATATTTGACCACTCTGTGTGAAGATGTGTCTGTCCTTCCTCACCTGCCTAGGGCACCTACTGATTGGTTTAATAAAGAGCTGAATGGACAGATGTAGCATGAATTGTTAGAAGGTCTTATTAATAAAAACAAATCTGTGGCCAGTTATTGGGGTGAACTCTGGAAGATCAGAGAAGCAGAACAAGCCACAGCTACCTCATCTTGCCAGTTCCTCAGCTGATCCTGTTTCCTCAGACTGGAAGCTTCTGAGTCCTCATCCAGAATGAATCTCAGCTGAACTGCTGCTAGAAGCCTAAAAGCTTAACCAGCCAAATGCTTCTAGTTTCTGGTTCTCACGCCTTATATATCTTTCTGCTTTCTACCATCACTCCCTGGGATTAAAGGCTCGCTTTCTGGGATTGAAGGCGTGTGTCACCATGCTTGGCTGTATCCTTGAACACATGGATTTCTGCCTCTGGAATGCTAAAATTAAAGGCGTGTGCTACCACTGCCTAACTTCTGTGTTTAATATTGTGGCTGTTCTGTCTCTGACCCCAGATAAGTTTATTAGGGTGCACAATATTTTGGGGAACACAATACCACCACAATAGCTAGTCAAGAGAGGATAGGTGGGAGTTCCGGATAGAGAGAGGAACTGAGTGGGGGGGGGTGGAGTCTGAGAGGCAAGGGATTCACCAGTTAGACACAGAAAAAGTGGGACTTACTGTACTAAAGAGAGGTAACAAGCCGCGTGGCAGAATGTAGATTAATATAAACAAGTTCATTTAAGTTTTAAGAGCTAGTTGGGAAAAGGGCCAAGCTAAGGGCAAGTTTTCATAACTTATAAAAAGCCTCTGTGTCATTATTTAGGAGCTGGCAGTCCAAAGAAAGTCCGACTACAATGGGCAATTGATGGCTTCTAGGGAGGGAGAATTTTCTTTAGGGTATGGCCCCTTATAAGCTGACCATCCTCCAGTGCATGAACCCACATCTATGAATACATGGGCAGTGCAAATTGGACTTGGTTGGCTATTATTATTTAAAAATAAAATGAAAGAACACGAATTTGGGAAGGGTTAGGAGAGTCAGAGATGGGGATGAATATGATCAAATCCATTGTATAAATATATACAATTTTCAAAGGGAAATATATTTTAAAAATTAAGAAGTTAGGAGAGCTGATGAGGTGAGTCAATGGGTAAATTTACAAAGCCTTTCCCACCAAGCCACACCACCTTCCCTCAAAAAGCTGGGGGACAGTGGGAAGGGTAAAGCATTTGTCTTGTTCCTGGTCACCCGGGAACAGCATCAGTATCTCATCATCAAGTAGGATGTGAAATACAGGACTATTTTTTTTTGAGACAGGGTTTCACTGTGTGGTCTTGTTTGGCCAGGAGCTTACTATGTAGACCAGGCTGGCCCTGAACTCACAGAGATCTGCAGGCCTCTGCCTCTCAAGTGCTGGTACTACAGGTGTGCACCACAGCTTCTTTCTATCTTTTCCCATTTTTTCTCTTTTCTCTTCTTCTCTTCCATCCCTTCCCTTTCTTTCCTTCATTTCCTTTCCCCTATCCTCTTCTTTCCTCTATTACTCTTCTCTCCATTTCTCTGTTTCCTCTTCTCTGTGTCTCTCCTCTCTTCTTCCTCCCCCCTTTCTCCTTCTTTATTTTTCTTCCTGGTCCTAGGTCCTTGTCCAGTTGTCTAATGTGTTGAGACAAAATTTTTCACTGTATTCCCTTTAATCTTTTCTATATCCCATAGAATCAGATCTCTCATATCCCCATCTCCTGTTCATCACTGATACTGGTCATCTCCACTACCCCTTGCTTCTCTTGACCATGACTATAGACTCTTCCATTTTGTTGCTCTTTTAAAGAACTAGCCCCCGACTCCATTCCCAGGTCTATACACAAATGGTCATGGCAAGGGTTAAAGTTTTTCTGCTGCTATAACAAAATACCTTGGACTGGATAATTTATCAAAAAAACCCAAAAAACAAATTCGTTTTTTAAATATGGAAACTGATAAATCCAATTCTAAAATCACACTAGACTCAATGTTTGGTGAGGATGTTTCCTACAGAGGCACTCTGAGGGACTGGACCACCTACTCAAACATAAAACAAAAAATTATCTTTGACTGGCTAGTGTACAACACACAGTCCATACTGGTGCTAATGCAGACATGTATGTTACCTTTGAAAGTTTGTGTGTTTTCAGAGCAAGGGGACCAGACACCTATAAAAATGAGTGGCTCAGGTGATCCAGCCTCTCAGAGTGCCTCTGTTGCAGTTTCCTCAGAGTTCTGCATCCAGAACAACTTCAAGGCTGCTGGCTGAGATGGTCCAGCCTCACAGACTATTCTAGCCAGGAATACAGATAAGCCTTGAGCTTTCCCATTGCGCAAAGACTGGACAACAAATGTTATGGATAGTTCACAGGACTTGACCATTATCTCAGTTTTCTCAGGGTTCCCATAGATGCCATTGCACCCAGACAACAGGAAGCATTCTAGAGAACACAACACCCACATTCCCAAGTGGTGGGGTGGGTGATTTTTGATCATTTGGTGACTTATGGATGTTTGTCATTGTTTGGAGGCAGGGTGGTTACAAGTTGTTATTGGTCATGTTCAAGAAAAAAAACTGAACAAAGGAGATTAGGTTCAGGGATCGCTTTCTGAAGGGAAAACGGGGTGATATAGTATAGAAATGATAGGATTAAATGGTGGATTATTGAGTCTACTTTTGAACAACCACCAGTCTCAGATATTTTATTGGTATGGATTTTGTATATTGATAGATATTTAAGGTTATTTTTGTTATACTGTATATATGTTTCTATTATTGTTTAAGGTATTGCACCTATGCAGCTCATTTAAAAATGTAATGTAAATTTTTTGTCCTTGAGAGCTATTTAGGATAATAAAGATATACAGATTAATAGGTAGTCATCTATAATGATCAAACTTATAGTCATGTTAGGTATATTTTCATATCGAGAGATATAGTTTAGATAGATAGGTGATCTTCAAACACTTCAAAGACCTACAGAATGTAGAATGTGGCATTTAAAAAGTTATAATAGCGTAAGGTTTTTCATGGCTGTGAGACATGTTTGCTCCTGGCAGCACCAATCTATTTTAAAAAAGGATGATGGACATCTAAGAACCACCATTTGGAGTTTTCTTTCATTGTGGCAAAAGCTACTCATTTGGGCAAGAAACTGCCCTTGCCTGGACTGATAACTGAATGCTATCCAAACTGGACAAGCAGGACACAAAAGAAGACAACTACCAAACTTTACCAAGACAAAGTAGGAGAGTCCTTCAAAATTCTTGCTTTACAGAAGTGTCTGTCAGATATTTTAGGCCTGTAGGCCAAAGATGGATGTTCCAGTGTTACAGAGGAAACTTGGATGACTGTCCAGGCAGACAGATGTTTCTGTTATTTCTATAGCTTGGGAAGTTGCTTGCTCCGTACTTTCTGTTTACTCAGGTAATATTGTCTTCTTCTCAGGTCTTTGATGGAGTTGAATACTAGATAGTTATAGTTATAGTTTTCCTTGTTATAAAATTCAGAAAAGGAACTTATAAAGGAGGTATAAAATGTCTAAGGTTTAGAGACATAAAAGCTTAAATTGTGTATGTAAGAAAATGGTTTGAGATCTTTAAAAAAAGATAGTTTTGGGTTGGTAATACAAGTTAGGATAGAAAGTAAATTAGGTACAAAACTTGGGACTCATCAAGAGAGGGTAGATAATGGAGTATTTTCTCTGAATTTGCCAAATACAAATGGACTGTACATTGTGAATGTAATTCTTACCTGATAATTGTTCTTATTGTTTATAGCTTTATTATGTTAGAGTTAAAACCTTTCCTTTTTATTTAGGCAAAAGAGGGAAATGTGGAATATTTCTTTACACAGTGCCAAGATGTGTCACTGTGATTGGTTTAGCAAAGAGCTGAATGGCCAATAGCTAGGGAAGGAAGAGATTAGGTGAGAATTCTAGGGGCAGAGAGGTCTCAGGGAAGAAAAAAGACCAAGTTGCCAGCCAGATGCAGAGGAAGGCAGACATGCAGGAGGAGAGATAAAAGCCACAAGCTAAGTACCAGCATACAGAAATGGGTTAAGTTATAAGAGCTAGTTAGAAATGAGTCTAAGCTAAGACCAAGTTTTCATAATTCATATTAAGTCTCTGTGTCATGATCTGAGTGCTGGTGGTCCAACAAAGCCTGCTTCAGGGTGTGTTGATTGACTGTGGGGGCCTTTACCCACTGAGCCATATCATTGACCCTCTAGCTGTCTTTGTTTTTTTTTTTAATTTTTGATATATCTTTTGTTTGTTTGTTTGTTTTGAGACAGGGTTTTTCTGTGTTGTTTTGGTGCCTGTTCTGGACCTCACTCTATAGACCAGGCTGGCCTTGAACTCACAGAGAACCGGGCTCTGCCTTCCAAGTGCTGGGATTAAAGGAGTGCACCACCACTGCCTAGTACAGTATACATCTTAAGGAGTAAGTAGCATTCATCTTCTTCCAGTAGGATAGAGGAAGTTTGCTCCAATGCAGCCTTCTTCTCTTTCCTGTCTTTTGCACTGATGCCATCATGAATTACACCTTGGTATGTTATGGTTCTGTTCATGTCCTGTTACTCTTATTTGGGGCAGTTGTGTTTTACACCCAGAGAAAACAAACACAAAAATCATTTGTGATTCATCTGTGTTTGGTTGTAGGCTAACCTTGGTGGCTGCTCACCATTTCTTCATGTGTGGCTGTTACCATCTGGTGTGACTTCTTTGTGGTTTGAAGGGCTGTCTTTAATAGGTTTTGTAAGGCACGTCTGTTGACAACGGACTCTTTTAATCTTGTTTGTCCAGGAATGTCTCTATTTTGTCTTTATGAGTGGAGAACAGTTTTTCTGGGTATAAAGCTAACTATTTGATCATTTTATTATCTCAGTACTTTGATTGTTATCTCACTATCTTTGCCCCCCTCCATGGTGTCTGAAAAGGAGTCAAGTGTATCCGAGTGTGAGTCCTTTGTGCAAGAATCATTTTACTGTTGTTGCTTCTCACTTTTATTTTTTGAGACAGGGTTTCATGTTGCCAAGTTGGCCTCAAACTCCTGAACTCCCTGCCTCCACTTCCCAAGTGCTGGGATTACAGCTGTATACCCTCCTCAGTTACTGTTGCTCTTTTTAAGACGTGTTACAGTCATAAATATAGACTATGATGTGTGGTTGTGGATTTGTTTATCCTATGCTATGGTCTGAATGCCTGTGTTCCCCTCAAATTTACCCATTGAAATTCTACCACCATAAATGATGGTGTTTGAAGATGAGACCTTATAGAATCAGAGTGATGGAGCCTGTCCATCAGCATCTTGTGCACAGGACCAGTGTATCTATAAAAATAGCTAAGGAGAAGTATGCGTAGCTCAGTGGGAGAATATTTGTCTGACCTTCAAGAGTCCATCTGAAGCAGGAGAGAGAAAGAGAGAGAGAGAGAGAGAGAGAGAGAGAGAGAGAGAGAGAGA
>CABHPH010137895.1:0-72050 GCA_902168325.1 Peromyscus nudipes | reverse complement strand
TATCTATCTATCTATCTATCTATCTATCTATCTATCTATCTATCTATCTATCTGTCTGTCTGTCTGTCTGTCTGTCTGTCTGTCTGTCTGTCTGTCTATCTATCTATCTATCTATTTATCTATTTATCTGTTTATTTATCTATTTATCTATTTATCTATCTATCTATCTATTTATTTATCTATTTATTTATCTATCTATCTATTTATTTATTTATTTATTTATTTGTTTATTTATTTATTTATTTATTTATTATAGAAGGAACTATTTTTGCAGCAGATTTACTGGTCCTTTGTCTCTTACAACATTTCCCCCACTTTTCTACAATGTTCCCTGAGTCTGAAGTATAGGGATCATGTTGTAAATGTATTAATTGGGGACAAGCACCCCAAGATCACTTATTTCTGCAACCAGTTGTGGCTAATGAGAAAAATTTTAATAATTCGTTTGGCAGATAAACATGTAACTACGTGCAAAATTCTTTGGAAAACAGAAGTTCATTTTTAGAACTGTAATGGTTACTTTTCTTGAGCTCTGACAAAATTTCTGACAAAATGTGAGGAAGGGTTATTTTGACTTACAGTTTGAAAGTCAAGTCCATCATAATGGGGAGGTCATGGTGATCATAGCTGCTCTCACTGTGGTGATAAGCATGTGAGGCAGCAGGTCATTTTGTGCCCAGAGTCAGTAGTTGGGAAAGAGATGAATGCTGGTATTCAACTGTATTTCTTTTTCTCTTTTTATTTAGTCCAGAATTCTAGTCAATTAGGTTATGTCACCTATATTCGGGATAAATCTTCCCTCCTTAGTTAGACCTTTCTGGAACACCTTCACAGATGAACCCAGAAATATGTCTCTTTGTTGATTTTAAATCCAGTCAAGTTGAAAACGAACATTATTATAGATCCCTTGTCAACTTGACACCCAAACCCATCCTTTTTTTTTTCAAGACAAGGTTTCTCTGTGTAACAGCCCTAGTTGTTCTGGAACTCTCTTTGGAGACTAGGCTAACCTCAAACTCACAGAGATCTGCCTGCCTCTGCCTCTCAAGTGCTGGCATTAAAGGCATGTACCACCATGCCTGGCATCACATTCCTTTTAAATGACAGTATTCTACTCTGTATCTTGCTCATGGGTGTCTCTTACTGCAAAACAAGGTATCTCATCTGTAACAATTCTCCAAAATCTTAACAACTCTAACACTGTTCAAAAGCCAAAAATTCAAAGTCTCATCTGGGACTCAAGGCAGTCTCTTAACTGTAACCTCTGTAAAATCAAAACCTAAGTCACATAATTTCAATATACAATTGTACTAAATAAACATTCTCATTCCAAAAGGAAGGGATGAAGGCATAACAAGGAAAGGAGGAAATGTCAGGCTTGAACTGAACAGGCAAAAACTAAAGACTGCAGTCACATGCTTGGCTTCTATGGCTCATGACATAAATATCTGGATTCCAAGGGCCTCGGCTAGCCACCTGTACTCCTCCTTTTCTTCTGTCCATAGGACATGTGACCTCTCTCTTAGATGTGCTCCACTATCTCCATGTAGTTTTCATTGGTGAACATCCCACAGTCCTGACATGTCCAACATCCTATGGTCTTCACTACAGCTTAGACTTCACTATCATAGCTTTATGTAGTGGCTTCTCAAAATCTCCTGTATCATACACATGCCTGTGCCACATTGCTTGACCTCAGAAGCTTCCTAGACCCTTAGTGGAAACCTCCATGACCCTGTAGTTCTTATATTTTGCATGCCTAAAAAACCAGGGGAGGGGAAAAACATGAGCATGGTGTTGTCCATCTGAGAAGTATTCTGGCACTTTCTGCCACAGCTGTAGTGGCAGTTTCATGTCTTGGAATATGAATGGGGAAAATTCTCTAGGTATTGTTTTTGGTTAGGGAGCATCTTCAGAGGCATTATCGGTTTCAGTCTCTCTCCTTTCAAATGAATTTGCAATTTTGTGAGCCTGGGCCTTCAATGAACAGTCTTATCCTCAAGGTTCCTTTCCAATTATGCCAATGCAAAGTGTGAGGTTCTTCAATAATTTTGTTAAACTACTTTACAGTGACAGCTGCTTTCTCCATACTGGAATCATCTGCAAGTTAAACTTACCTCACTGAAATGTACATTTTTCCATATCATTCTGCTCCACTGACTATCTGTTTGTCTATCTATATCTATCTATCATTGTGAACCTAGGTAAGAGTGGCAAGGAGGAACCATGACTCAACTTGAGAATGTTATAGTGTCTTTAAATTTCTGCTGTCAAATAAATTAATCCATTACTTTTGAATTATTTCTCACTCAAGTTTTTGGGGAATGGGCAGAAAATGGGCAAATTCTTTGCCAGAATGTAAAATGAATGGCCTCTAATCCAATTCCCAGTAAAGTTCTTTATTCTCTTCATAAACCTTGTGACTATATTTCTTTCGGAATTTTTGTTATCCAACTGCCTGCAGAATGGCCTGCCACATTCTGATTACAACCATGCTAGCCTACAGCTCCAAATTCTTCTACATTCCCCCAACAAATCACTTCCAAGGGCTTGCAAACAACATAGGTTTATCACAGCAACATCCCTACTCCTTGATACCATTTTTCTGTATTACTTACTTTTCTTATTGCTGTGGTCTGATTAAAAAAATAACTTAAGGAGGCAATTTGAGGTTTATGGTTTAAGAGATGAAGCTGTCCATTATAGAAAGTAGACATGGTATCAGGAGTGTAAGGTACCTGGGTCACATTGTATCTGTAGTCAGAGAGATGAATACTGGCACTCAGATGAGCTTTTCACTTTACTATTTTTATTTATTCCAGGACCCCAGCCTTTTGGGTAGTACCACCCAAATTCAGAGTAGGTATTCCCTCCTCGTTTAAACCTCTCAGATAACACTTCACCAAACATCACAGAGGTGTGTCTTCTGGGTGATTCTTAATTCAGTCAGGTTTACAATGAAAATTAACTATCATGATTATGTTACTATGAAGCATTACCTAATTAATTAAATATTAAATAGAAACCAATAACCAAGGTATGGAAGAAAAATACACATATATAAATGTTTATAAATGGTACAAAAATATACTTTTGGTAACTGTTGACCATGGTCTACAAAGAAGAAACGAAAATGAATGCAAAACCATCCAGGGCAATTGAGAGTGCAACATCAGTGAAGCACAAGCTTAACATGTCCAAGACCCTGTGCTCAATCCCAGCACAAAAACATGAACTGGAACAAAGAGGTTGTTCAAAGTAGATAAAGGTGGGGAAGTATATGTCAGGTCTATATTAAGGGAGAAAGGAGACGAGTACTGTTCTAGGGAATCAAGAGGAAAATAGCAGGTAGTGTGTTAAAAACTATTGTAATAAAAACTTTGCAGGTCTTTCTTTGCTAGCACGAAATCAACACAATGGAGGAGATGCAAAACCATGTGCAGAAAGACAATTAAATGGCACAAAAACATTGATTAGAATCAGAGAACAAAGTCAAGTAATCAGAAAACAAATAAAAAGCTGTCATGGGGACAGGGGCTTCAAAGACACTGGGAAATATTACATATCTTAAAATACGGTGGTAGAAGCATGATTGTTCATTTCATTTTTTTGTGTTTGAGACATACTGTATATTTTGCATGCCAGCCTTCTTATCTACAGGTTTCCCATTCAAGGATTCAACCAACCATGAATCAAAACTTCTTGAGGAAAAATATCTATATTCATGGGCATACATACAGGTAACAAACTAAAGTTTAGTGTCTCATGTGAACATGAAAAACACTAGTTCGAATGAGTTTATCATTTCTATATATTTTATAACTGAAAATGAGAAAGAGGCAGAAAAAAGTAAATACAATCAATGTAATTGTACTAGGAAAGAACAGCCAAGACAGAGTTTTAGATGTGAGCAGGTTTGAAAGTTGAAGGTAAGTATATTGCCAAAAACAGAAAAGCATAGCACAAGAAACTGCTTCAGATATATAAATTCAAGGTAGAAAACAAAGGGTACAAGAACAGTTACATCAAAGGCACTATTATTATTGATGCCAAAGCCTTTAAGGAATGATATGACATTTTGGCACTCAAAAAATATTCCACGTTTTCCTGAGTGTTTGAAGTACATTTAAAACATAATAATCTTTTGTTATGAAATGGCACATACACAATTTTTATTTAGGTAGCCGTTAAGTTAAAGTTAAATCAATTGCTGAATGGCTGAAATGATCTGAAATATTAAAATCTTACCCATGTAATTCCTTTTCTAATTCTTCAGTTTTCTCCTTCTCTTGTTCCAAAGCACGTGCCAGAGATTGTGTTGACTGGGTAAGTTCATTTCAGTGTTTCTCTTTGTCTCCAATCTTTGACAAAATATTTATAAGTAGTTTTTTTTAAATACCTAGCATCCTTGTTTCTTGATATAGTATTTCTCATGAGTTTTTCAGCAAAATACATTAGAAACAGTTTATATATTGCCAACTAGGATAGAATTCAAATAGTGACTTTTGTTAAAACCGAATACATTGATTTACACATTTGTCATGGAAATTAAACTGCTCGATATATTTGCTAAAACAAAGGTTTTGAGTATTTAGCAGATTTCAGGTGAAAAAACAGGACAACAAAGTACAATTACTTACTCATAAACATCAATAAACCTGTGAGCAGCATTCACAGCTACCCGACCTGACAGTCATAAACTCCTGTGCTGGTACTGAGTGAGTGTTCACTTACTGTCCGCACTAGGCATTATATGGGAGAATAACCAATGTAAAACTCTAAGCTACAAAAGAGACTTCAGATTTCTAGTTTGGGGTTTGGTTTTAGACTGGCTGTCAGCCCAAGCCAGCTTAGAGGAAGTATGCAGTATAACCAAGGGTGTGTTACTTGGTGGTTTGAATGGGATTGGTCCTTATAGGTGCATAAAGGCATGCTTAGTCCCCAGCTGATGAGCTATCTGGGAAGGATTAGATGTGACCTTGTTGGTCATGTGTCACTAGAGGTGGGCTTTTAGGTTCCAGATGCTCAAGCCTGGCCAGTGTGTAGAACTGCTGCTTGAAGATCAAGATGTAGAAATCTCAGCTACTTCTCAAGTCTGCCTGTGTGCCACCATGCTCCCTGCCCTGATGATAGTGAACTAACCCTCAGAAATTGTAAGCAAATTTCCAGTTAAATGCTTTCTTTAATAAGAAAAATAAATAAATGCCAAAAAATTCTGTAAAGAATGTTTAGATGGTTTAGTGATTAAGATGTTGCATGGGGCAGGAAAGATGCCTTGGATGTTTAAAACACTGACTGCTCTTCCAGAGGACCTAGGCTTGATTGCCAACACCCACATGGTGACTCACAAACTTCTATTAACTATACATGTGGTGCACTGACATATATGTAAGTTAAATACACATACAATAAATAATTTTTTAAAAGATGCTATAGAATGTTCATTAATAGTTCTAGATATTCCCAGGTACTTAAAATTATACCTTATGAAGATAACTTTAGAACATTACTATTTTATTTCTATTTCATTTTTCATTATCACTTAACTTTGGGATGAGAAAAATTAACATTCTCACATGCACTAGCCCAGGAGTTCCTATTTTTTATATTTCTTTCTAAGTCTTCTCTGTCTTATCAGTTGTGGTGGTTTGAATGAGAATGACCCCAATAGGCTAATACATTTGAATGTTTGGTCCCACATTGTTGGAACTGTTTAGGAAGAATCAAGACGTGTGGCCTTATTGGAAGAGGAGTGTACTGGGGGTTGGCTTTGAGGTTTCAGGCCCAGTCTCTCTGTTCTTTGCCTGCTGATTTTGGTTAAATACCCCAGCATCATGCCTTCCTGCCTGTTTCCTTGATCCCTGCCAGAATGATTATGGAGTAACCCTCTGAAACTCTAAGCAAGCCCCACAAAATACATTCTTTTATAAATGCCTTTGGACATGGTGTTTTTTCACAGCAATAGAAAAGTATCTTAGACACCTGTACTGTGCCTGTTTCCTTAGGATTGAAACATTCCTTCCCAGAGGGAGTAAAGAGAATCAAAGATTCAGGAAATTAGCAAAACCTACAAGACCCATAAAGCTCCAAATTTACAAGATGTTATAAAACTCAATGTTATAAGACTGTTAACAATTGTTGGGGAAAGGAGATTCAATGGTGGATCTGATCCTAATTTATGCAGTGAACTCCAGGAATGAAACTTGTAAGTTGTCACTGTGCTGGCATTGACTCCTCAGTGACTCCTTTACCTTGGAGTCACCAATGTTCCTATAAGTAACTTCAATAAGTTCATTGTTTTACCAAGCTACACTTAGAAATATTTTTCTTTTCTGCTATTGGGACAATATTGGGATAATATGCTAATGCCATAATCATATATTGTCACACAATAGCCGAATCAACTTTATCATGTTCTTATGTTTTTTTTTTTATCAGCCTGTTTCTCTCCAACCGCTGAACTCTAATATTCTTGAAGACAGGCTCTCATTTACTATTTTTTATTGTACTACTATTTTTAATCACTTAGCACCCCCTTTACTCTAAAATCTGATTTTCAATCCTATAACTCCAATAAAAAATTGAAGATCATCAAGACCTTTTAAAGGTCTTTTTTATATATATTTATTTCTTTATTGTTTCTTTTTAAGCAAGACTATAAAGCTCTGGTTTCAGCAAAAAAATACCAGGAGGGAGAAAAGTTCCATCATAATCAAATAGTCAAGATCTCTAAATTTAAAGAGTGAGTTTTCCCCTCCAATCCCTATTTGGTAGGAGGCTGCACTATTATGTACCCTTGCCTGTTGCCAAAACAGAATATAAATTAGCAAAAGGTAAAAAAAAAACTGTTGTTTTTAAAAACCTTAATTCTTTTTGATCCTGGGGGAAAAATGAAAAAAGCAACTGCCATTCTAATCTTTTATTTGCCTTATTACTTTATTACTAATATGTATATTTGGAATGCTTTCCCTTGTAGAAAATATGTTAGAGGAAGAGCTAATGTTCTTCATAGGATGACAGGCAGAACCTGTCAAATGCTATTTATGCTTGCAGCAGAGAGCTGAAGAACAATTTATTTGGCTTATTAAGTTCTGCCTATGCCCAAAAGCCAACAAAATTCCAAACCCCTCAAATTCTGAAATGTCAGAACCCTGTGATTAAATGTTTTGATATTCACCATCTGTCTGTGAAATTTGTTTGCATTTGCCAAATGCAATCTGCCCCAATACTCGAGGTGGTTGGTATTTACTCATGGTCTAAAGTTATCCAGCATCAAAAGGCCTCCTAGAAGGATGCACCTAAGCAAGACAAGGATGACCAGAGATAGACAAGACTTCCAAGCTGCAGTTCAGCCTCAGAGGGGCTCAGCTCATTACCAGATGCTACACACATGACCAGAGATTGTAAGAAACCCCTCTCTACTGAAGACTTCTACATAGCCTGGAGATGGGTGGGCCCCCTCAAGTGTCTGTGAACAGGGTTTCATTCCCATATAATTGACCTCTTTGTAGCCCCCGGTGTATTTTTGTGGATTCCTAAGAAGTCCACAGCCTTCAGTAGCTGAACAAATGAACAAAGGGGTTGTGACAATTATGATACTTAGTGTCAAGGATTCAACTCCAAATTATCATCCATACAAAATAACGGGGGATTACAAACAATACGAGCCCACTGAGTTTTGTTCATTGCGGAAACTTAGGAAGCACAATTCATGAAACAAAACATAAGCACTTTTGGGGCGGCAGTTCTGGCTTCTGCAACCCCAGCAGGCTAGGCTCGGCCACTCATCTCTAAGGCTAATTGGTATACAATGGCAAAGATCAGAGAAAGGAGATTTGATCAATGCACAATGGAAAGGGGACAAAAAAAAGAACTCTAGTGACTCCAAGTTCATTTTCTGAGTGTTGGCATGATCTTTGGAGTTATCTATTTATTGCTTTTTCCTTTATATTTTTCTTGCTTTTTTTCATAGTATCTTAGTATACATTAAGTTCTACTATGCCTATTTTTATGCATGGCTGGTAATAGGACCCAGGGCTTTGTGACGTCAGGAAACCACTCTACCAATGGAACTGCATCTCTGGCCCTCAGGTACTGTTATCTTTGTGCCTTCAGCCTTGAAGGAGAATGAGATAGATTGGGCATTACTGGTTCTTAAGTAGACACACCTTGAGTGACTACATGCCTATCTGCAGAGGTGAGCAAGTGACACAAAGTGAGGGAGTCAGGTGCAAATGCAGACAGAGCATCAGGCTCTCACCCTGCCTTCAGTTATCCTCTGGGGCCAAATGAGTAGCCAGTGGTTTTTGTTTTTTGGGTTTTTCATAGCAGAAGTAATTTCTTTTTATTATTATTTTTTATATTATCAGCTTGATACAGTACAAATTTTTATCTTAATAGTGAAATGTTTCACTGAAGCTTGTCCAGTGATTTGGTAAAATCAAAACTTATTATAAGCCACAGTCATTCTAGGGTCCCCCTATGGTGATATTTTCTTTTGTACTAAAATGTTATTTGTCTGTTAATAAATAAAGTTGCCTGGGGGTCAGAGCTATTAGCAAGCCATAGGAAAGCAGGGCAGTGGTGGCATAAGCTTGTAATCCCAGCACTTGGTAGGCAGAGCTAGGTAAGTCTCTGTGTGTTCAGGGATACAGCCAGCATTGGATACACATGCCTTTAATCTCAATACCAACCATAGAACACCTGGAGATCTATACAGACAGGCCGTGATGAGGTGGTCATGTGGTTGGGTTTACAACCAATGAGAAGGCAGAACAGAAACTCTATATAAAGACTTTAACACAGGAAGTAGCTCCTCCTTCGGAGAGGTAGGACCACTGCAGGAGGAAGGGTAAGGTTTTAGCTCTTAGCTCTGATCTCTTGGCTTTCATCTTTGCATTGGTTCTGTGTTTCTTATTTAATAAGACGGTTGGTTACATCTACATCCCCCCTGCTATGTAGCCTCCCTAGATCTGTGAGTTGCAGTCTGATTGTCCTTTTCTTTATATCTAGTATCCACTTATGAGTGAGTACATGCCATGTTTGTCCTTCTGGGTTTGGGTTACCTCACTCAGGATGATATTTTCTAGATCCATTCATTTACCTGCAAATTTCATGCTGCCATTGTTTTTCTCTGCTGAGTAGTACTCCATTGTGTATATGTACCACATTTTTTTAATCCATTCTTCAGTTGACGGGCATCTAGGTTGTTTCAAGGTTCTAGCTATTATGAATAATGCTGTTATGAACATACATGTGGTATGACTGAGCATTCCTTGGGTATATGCCCAAGGGTGGTATGGCTGGGTCTTGAGGTAAAACTATTCCCAATTTTCTGAGAAACTGCCATACTGATTTCCACAGTGGTTGTACAAGTTTGCACTCCCATCAACAGCGGAGGAGTATTTTCTTTGCTCCGCATTTGCTCCAACATAGACTGTCATTAGTGTTTTTGATCATAGCCATTCTGAGAGGTGTAAAGTGGTATCTCAGAGTTGTTTTGATTTGCATTTCTCTGATGACTAAGGATGTTGAGCATTCCCTTAAATGTCTTTCAGCCATTTGAGATTCTTCTTTTGAGAATTCTCTGTTTAGCTCTGCAGCCCATTTTTTAATTGGATTGTTCAGTATTTTGATGTCTACTTTCTTGAGTTCTTTATATACTTTGGAGATCACTCCTCTGTCAGATGTGGGGTTGGAAAAAGGTCTTTTCCCATTCTGTAGACTATCTTTTTGTCTTATTCACCGTGTCTTTTGCCCTACAAAAGCTTCTCAGTTTCAAGACATCCCATTTATTAATTGTTGCTCTCAGTGTCTGTGCTACTGGTGTTATATTTAGGAAGTGATCTCCAGTGCCAATGCATTCAAGAGTACTTTCTACTGTCTCTTCTATCAAGTTCACTGTAACTGGATTTATGTTTAGGTCTTTGTGCTACTTGGACTTGGGTTTTATGAATGGTGACAGATATGGATCAATTTGTAATCTTTTACATGTTGACATCCTGTTATGCCAGCACCATTTGTTCAAAATACTTTCTTTTTTCCATTGAGTAGTTTTAGCTTCTTTGTCAAAAATCAGGTGTTCATATGTGTGTGGATTAATGTCAAGGTCTTCAATTCAATTCCATTGGTCCAAGTGTTGGTTTTTATGCCAGTACCAAGCTGTTTTTATTACTATAGCTCTATAGTAGAGCTTGAGGTCGGGGATCATGATGCCTCCAGAGGTTGCTTTATTATACATGATTCTTTTAGCTATCCAGGGTTTTTTGTTTTTCCATATGAAGTTGAGTATTGTTCTTTCCAAGTCTGTGAAGAATTGTGTTGGGATTTTGATGGGGAAAGCATTGAATCTGTAGATTGCTTTTGGTAAGATCGCCATTTTTACTATGTTGATTTTACGTATCCATGAGCATGGGAGATCTTTCAATTTTCTGATATCTTCTTCAATTTATTTTTTCAGAGAATTAAAGTTCTTGTCATACAGGTCCTTCACTTGTTTAGTTAGTGTTGTCCCAAGGTATTTTATAATATTTGTGGCTATTATAAAGGGTGATGTTTCTCTGATTTCCTTCTCAGCCCATTAGTCAATAGGAGGGCTATTGATTTTTTTGAGTTGATCTTGTATCCTGCCACTTTACTGAAGGAATTTATCAGCTGTAGGAGTTCCCTGGTAGAATTTTTGGGGTCACTTATGTATACTATCATATCATCTGCAAATAGTGAAAGTTTGAATTCTTCCTTTCCCATTTGTATCCCCTTGATCTCCTTTTGTTATCTTATTGCTCTAGCTGGAACTTCAAGTACTATATTGAATAAATATATATAGAGTGGACAGCCTTATCTTGTTCCTGATTTCAGTGCAATCACTTTGAGTTTCTCTCCATTTAACTTGATGTTGGCTGTTGGCTTGCTGTAAATTATTTTTATTATGTCTAGGTATGTTCCTTGTATTCCTGATCTCTCTAGAACCTTTATCATTAAGGGATGTTGCATTTTGTCAAAGGCTTTTTCAGCATCCAATGAGATGATCATGTGGGTTTTTTTTCTTTCATTTGTTAATATGATGTATTACATTGACAGATTTTCATATGTTGAACCATCCTTGCATCCCTGGGATGAAACCTACTTGGTCATGGTGGATAATTTTTTTGATGTGTTCTTGGATTCAGTTTACCAATATTTTGTTGAGTATTTTTGCATCAATGTTCATGAGGGAGATTGGTCTGTAATTCTCTTTTTTTGTTGCATCTTTGTGTGGTTTGGGTTTCAGGGTAACTGTGGCCTCATAAAATGAGTTTGGTAATGTTCCTTCTGTTTGTATTGTGTGGAACAATTTGAAGAGTATTGGTATTATCTCTTTGAAAATCTGGTAGAATTCTGCACTGAAGCTTTCTGGTGCTGGGCTTTTTTTGTTTGGGAGACTTTTAATGACTGTTTTCATTCCTTAGGGTTTATTGGTCTATTTAAATAATTTATCTGGTCTGGATTTAACTTTGGTATGTGGTATCTATCCAGAAAATTGTCCATTTCTCTTAGGTTTTCCAATTTTGTGGAGTACAGGTTTTTGAAGTGTGACCTGATGATTCTCTGAATTTCCTCATTGTCTGTTGTTATATCTCCCTTTTCATTTCTAATATTGTTAATTTGAGTGCTCTCTCTTTGCCTTTTGGTTAATTTGGCTAGGGGTTTGTCTATCTTGTTGATTTTTTTCAAAGAAGCAACTCTTTGTTTCATTGATTTTTTTGTATTGTTCTCTTTTTTTCTATGTTATTGATTTTAGCCCTCAATTTGATTATTTCCTGGCATCTATTCCTCCTAGGTGAGTTTGTTTCTTTTTGTTCTAAAGCTTCCAGTTGTGCTGTTAAGTCATTGGTATGAGATTTCTCTATCTTATTTATCTTTATCTTGGGACTAAAGAGATGGCTCAGTGGTTAAGATCACTTGATGCTCTTGCAGAAGACCTAGGTTCAGTTTCTACCACCTACATCAGATCAAACAGCACCTCCTGAAACTTAGTTTCATGGGATACAGTGTTCTTCTCTGACCACAGCAAACATGCAGCACACACAAAAGAACCACACATGCACACACCCATAAAAGCAAATATTATTAAACTTTATTTCCAGGTAAGTAGGTAGACTTGATGTTGGTTTTGTAAGAGCTAGCAGAGTAAAGATACAAAATAAGAAAATATGAGACTTTATTTCAAAGAGAGAAAGAGAGAAAACTAGCACATGGAATACACACACACACACACACACACACACACACACACACACACACACACAATAAATGCAAAATGTAACTACAAGAAAAATCTAGCCGGGCAGTGGTGGTGCACGCCTTTAATCCCAGCACTCGGGAGGCAGAGCCAGGCGGATCTTTGTGTGTTCAAGGCCAGCCTGGGCTACCAAGTGAGTTCCAGGAAAGGCGCAAAGCTACACAGAGAAACCCTGTCTCGAAAAAACCAAAAAAAAAAAAACTAAATAAATGAGCAAGACACATTGAATAATTCTGGTATATAATCAAGGGGCCAAAGTTATGACTCCATAGACAGAAGGCAGATCTAAGATAAACACAAAGAAGGCACAGAGAACTTATTCAATGAAATTATGGAAGAAATTTCCCCAATCTAGAGATATAGACATTCAAATATAAGAAGAATATAGAAGCCCAAATGGATATAATAAGACAAGCAACTTTCCACAGCAATTTTATAGCTAAGATGCAAAAATGGAAGAAAAGAAACAATATTCAGTTAAGTTAATAATTGTTAAATATAAAAGGAGAAATATCAACTTCCCTAGAAAGGCAGACATATCAGAATAACCGCAGACCTCTCACTGATGACCGTCAAACCAAGGAAAGCATGAGATGATGCATTTCAAGACTGGAAGTTATCTTTTAAATTAATGGAAAAATGAGGACATTTCAATAGCAGCACAAGCTAAGGCAGTTCATGACCACTAAGCCAGCACTGCAGAAGATACCTAAAGAAATGCTACACAGAGAGAAGGAAGAAAGACAGCCTCAATCATGAAAATACAGGAAAGAATAAATCCCAGGAGAGTGATGTCAGAACAGGTAGAAGTAGGAAGAAATCTATCCTATGTCAACTGTACACTAGGCACTGACCTCATTTCCTGTGCTCCAATGGTATTCCACAAATCATTGTCATATTCTTTATTCTAGTAACTGATGCTAGGAAAAGTTTAATGGTATTTCTAAAGTATCAAACACAGTAAGTTAGAATTTTAGAATTCCAGAATATATGCAGACCTCATCTGTCTGTGTCGAAGGACAAGATCTCTTCCTGAAATTAAGTGCAAGAAACACCTGTAATTTCCATCTACTCCTTTACTAAATAAGCACTGTGTCAAAATGTCTTGTAGTCCAGGGACAAGGTTTGTCTCCTAGTATGTACCATCATTCTGATTTTATTCTAAGATAATTCTGAAAAAGTCATTTACAATGATTTCATTCAGTTCAATATTTCAGTAAACATTAAACCTCTTTCCAGTGTAGAAACTGAAGAAACTGATGTTACAAATAGCCTTATAGTACGTTACTTGAGATAGCATGGTTCAAATGCTGAACCAAGGCTGAGGCCAGCTGTGGTATCTGAAATGCACAGAAAGACTACCCAGCTGAAGGACAGTGTCTTAGTTAGGATTTCTATTGTTGTGAACAGATACCATGACCATACCAACTCATAAAGAAAAAATATTTAATTGGGGCAGCTTAAATTATCAGAGGTTTAGTCCATTATCATAAAGGGGCAGCATGATGGCATTCAGGCAGACATGATGCTGGAGAAGAAACTGAGAGTCCTACATCTTGACTGGCAGACCACAGGAAGTGGTCTGTCTCACTGGGTATATCTTGAGCATAGGAAACTTCAAAGCCCACCCCCACAGTGACACACTTCCTCCAACAAGGCCATACCTACTCCAACAAAGTCAAAACTCCTAATAGTGCCACTCCCATTGGGGATCATTTTCTTTTAAACCACCACAGGCACTGTAAACAGACATTTCCTGTCCCAACTGCCCAGTCCCAAATAACTGACTCAGAGGCTGAATATTACTTATTAATGCTTAGCCAATAGCTCAGGTTTGCTACTAGCTATCTCTTACATTTAAGTTAACCCATATTTCTTATTTACTCCAAGCCACATGGCAGTACCTTTATTAGCATGGCACATTCATCTCCTGATCCCTCTGTGTCTGGCTGGTGACTCCTAACTCTGCTGTTCTCCTTCCCAACATTCTCAGTTTCGGTTTCCCATCTAACTTCCCACCCAGCTACTGGCCTATCAGCTTTTTATTAACCAATGAGAGTAATACATATTCATAGTGTGGAAAAGGATTTTTCCACAGCATTTCCCCCTTTTGGTATAATTTAAAAAGAAGGTTTTAACCTTAATGTAGTAAAAATATATACAGCAAAAAGTTATTAAGTAATAATTACAATAACACTATCTAATCCATTTGCATTTGGCAAAATTAGAGAAAATAATTGTCTTATCTTGGTGAGTTTAAAGTTTTTTTTTTTATCTAATTTACTTTTATTATAACTAAGGAAAACTATAATTATAACTATTTAGTCTTCAACTCCATTGAAGACCCCAGAAGGGTGAATTTTTGCCTAATGACAGGAACAACAGGCTGTCTGTACAGTCACCGACAGTTTCTCTGCAACATTGGGGTGTCTAACTCTAGCCTACAGGCCTACCATATCTGATAGACTTTGCTGTGAATTTACCCTTTTTTCCCATCATAATAACCTACCCTTTTTCCCCATCACTTCTATACATTCTCCTTTCTTTTTTAGAAAGAGATTGACTATGACCAATAACAATTTGTAACCAACACCCCTTAAATGAAAATAAAACATTTATAACCAATATTTTGGGAATGTAGGCATAGTTCTCTAGACTACTTCCTGCTAACTGAGAGCACTGGTACTCTTTGGGGGACCCTGAGAAAATATAAGATTATGATCAAATCCTGATGAGTATTCTGTGAAGCTGGGTCATCTCAGCCAGCAGCCTTGAAGCTGTTCTGGATATAGAAACTCAGAGGAAACTGCAACAGAGACATTCTGAAACATTGGATCATCTGGGCCACCCATCAGAGATTTTTCAGGGGAATCTTCGTAAATCAAATCTGATTTTTTTTTAGCCCAGAATGAATTTAGAGCCTTTTATTTCCTGTGGAAATAAAAGCAGAACCTCTTTCCCAAAGTAACATACCTTTTGACTTAAATTTTGAAGTCAAGATGTTTTAAAATATATAGGTTGGTTTAATCTAGTAGCTTTCATAATCAAATGTCTCTTAGCACTTATTATTTGGTCATTAGCAGTCAAAAAAATTAAAGACAACACAATAACATGCAGTATTCAGACTCTGTGTGTTTTCCATCTTGGCATAATTTATTATGTATTTTATTACTCTATTCCTTCCTTAAGGACTTTCTACACCCTTTTTCTTTTCTCTCCCAAGCCTACATATGTTTTTTTAAACACACTGTGACCCATTTAGATGCTCTTTTTGCTTAATCTGTCCTTACAGCACACCTGTAGCCTTTTGTGTCTACATAAGCAAAAAAAACCTGTGCATGCTAAATCATGGCATGCTGGTGCTGGCTACTCCCTGTCAGTTCCCTGAGAGCTTAGTCTCATGACAGAGACCTGTTTACCACAAGATCTGAGAGCCATGTTTACCACCCCAACTCTGGGAAGTTTCTGGGTCCATACTCCCACCAAGTAACTTGCCACCCACTGCTCATAAACTCCATTTAAGTGGTAGCAGGGCCTCTGAAAAGAGCCATGCAGTTTTTGCCACTAGCACCTAGCCAGGAAGCCATCTCTTAAAGGAGCTGTGCCTCTGCTTGCTGCCAAGAAATAGAACCCATCAGACAAAAGGCAGCAACCAAGAAACCATGCTTGACTCCATTCTTGTGTGTTTAGACTCCTTTTTTTAACGTATAATTAAGTTCATTGATGTGCAATTGGATTACATGCAGTTGAAATTATATTGTAGTTGTTGGCAGTATTTTCTTTTTTTTCAATAGTTATATACATTTCGATTGGCTTTGAAAATTATAAATTTATAAACTCAAGTTCCATTTGCTTCTGGGATACCATCTTACAAGGACTCCAATTTGCAGTAAGGATTGTTAAGGAAGGGAATGGCTCAGTTGCCTTTAGCCTACTGGCTATGGGTGGGTTAGGACTTCTGTTGGTCTTTTCTGTGTTGAACACACAGATTGCAAGCCCAGTGCCACTTTGAGATCTTTGGCAGCAGTTAACTCTGCAGCTCACACACGATTGAACCTGTATGATAATGAGTATTCAGAGATGGGTAATGCCTTGGGGGTGCTCACCAACCTAAGACAGAGTATCTGTGTGGCCTGGGCAGGTGTCTCCATGACGGGTAAGGTGACCTGCTGACATCCTATGCAACCTAAGTCAGAAGCTCATTTTTTAGTAAAAGGGGGGACCTGTAGGGCCCTGGCCCCCGTTTTGGCTAGCTGTTGCCTTGCTTGCTGACCTTGACCTTGATATCCTCCCTATGCTAATTCCCTGCTGGGTTCCACCCTCCTGAATGTTTAAGGGAAGTTCCTTGTCTGTGTATCCTGCATATTGGGCATTAACAGCTTAGATGCAAGATTGTAAAACATTGGTAGCGAACTTCTGCCTTCTGGGGTTCTCCCATTGTGCTGCAAGCCTGTATTTAAGACCTCCTCCCTCCTTCAATAAATGACATTCAGCATTAAAAAAATAAAGAAAAAAACACAAAAGGAACTAAAAAAATAGAATCCTTTTTTTTAAGCTTTGTCAGGTTTTATGTGGAAATTTTGGCCACACATTGGAACTCAATATGTAATAGAACATTTCCTGTCCTAACTGATCAGTACCAAGTAACTGACTCAGAGACTGAATATTACTTAAAAATGCTTGGCTGATAGCTCAGGCTTGTTAATAGCTAGTTCTTACATTTAAGTTAACCTATATTCTTTATTTGCACTCTTCCATGTGCTGGTAACTTTATTAGCATGCAATTTCATCTCCTGCTCCATCTGCATCTGGCTGGTGACTCCTGATTCCACCCTTCTCCTTCCCAGCATTCTGTTTGGCTTTCTCATCTAACTTCCTGCCCAGCTAATGGTCTGTCAGCTTTTTATTATTTTATTAACCAATGAGAGTAAGATATATTCATAGTGTAGAAAAGGATTGTTCCACAGCAAGACACAGACCAGATATCCACACAAACAAGAGGGTAACTGGATGAGGATAATAAACTGTCAACAATATCTTTCAAAGTAGTGACAATTTTACCCTTCCCCTGTCCCCAGTCCCTCACTTCTGAACCACTGGAGAAGTGGGTGTGGTTATTCCCCCTCTATTTGGGACTGTTTGACCCCCTAATCTGCCAGTCTTTGGTGTAAACTATCCTGTTAATCTATGCTATTTTTACAAAAATTTTCAAAAGTTTTTTCTTCTGTTTGTTTTGTTCTATTCCAGTGTATTTGTTCTGTTTTATTCTTCTTCTTCAGATGCCTGTTTATTTTCTAAGGAAAGAAAGAAAGGGGGTAGATTCAGATGGGAGGGGAGGAGGAAAGGAGTTGGGGGAGGAGAAACCATAATCAGAATACATTGCATGAAAAAAATATTTCTAATAAAAAAGTAGAAGAAAAAGAATTCCAAATCAAAACCATCATGTAACACAACTCCAGAGGACACAACAGCTACCATTTAGGGAATGCAAAGAAAGTAGCAGAGCCTTGACCCTTCACTTATAACAAAACAACTACCATTTTATCTGTTTTGTGCATTGTAATACTATGTGTGGGTCCATTTTTTAAAAAGCTGAGCACAACAACCTCCTACATCATGTTTAGACATCTTTATGGTCCTGAAAGACCCTATTATCTCTTACATTCTCTGGTGGTTTAAGTAGGTATGGCCCCCATAGACTCATGTATTTGAATCCATGGCACATATGGAGTGGCACTATGAGGAGATGTGGCCTTGTTGGAGTATGTGTGGCCTTGTTGGAGGAAGTGCATCACTGTGAGGGTGGGCTTTGAGGTCTCATATGCTCAAGCTATGCCCAGAGTAGCACACAGTTCACTTCCTGTCACCTGAAAATCAAGATATAGAACTCTCAGCTACCTCTCCAACACCATGTCTGCCTGCATGCTGCCTTGCTTCCCACCATGATGATAATGGACTAAACCTCTGAAACTGTAAGTCAGTCCCAATTAAATGTGTTCCTTATAAGAGTTACCATGGTCATGATGTCTCTTCACAGCAATAGAAACCCTAACTAAGACACCATTGAACCCTTTTTGTGGTGCTGGGCATTGGAACCAAGACCTTATGCATGGGAAGTGTATGCCAGCTGTGGTTTTTCATTTAGAGTGCTAGACTTCTCTTTGAGCATCAGATGATCAGTTGTTTCCTTTTTTTTCTTTTGAATAATCTACTATGCCAAAGAAACATGATGTTAGGAAGGTCTTACCCTCACATGACATTCAACTATACTGTGTGGAAACCACTATCAGAGATCTCATATTCCCAATCTAGACTCTTCACCTTCAAACTGTATCAAGCACCTAATAAAGATAATATCTAGTGTAAGGGACTGATGATCTGAGAACATTATGGAAGAGTTAGTTCTAATTATCAAGTTCACAAAAAGAAAAGTGTCTCATTAAATATCTGATTCCATTCTAGGACCTAGTTCCTGAGGCACAGCCCATACTACCCACCACCCATTGCTTCCCTACTTGCAGGCCAGCAGGGAAGATTCCTGTGGGACAGGCCTCCCCACCAACATCCCCCAGGGGACCCTGCAATCTACAAGACCCACTCCCTCTCCCAAACCCACCCATCCCCCTGTGATCTCAGTAGGTACCTGGGACACAGAAGAATCTGCCAGCTCTGATTGGGCCAAGAGGTGAATGACTCTTCTCCCAGCCAGAGAGTCCTGTCTCTAAGACCTAGGCCCTGAGGCGCAACCCCTGCCTCCAACCCACACTCATTGTTGCCCCAGTTGCAGGCCAGCAAGGAAGACTCCAGCCAGGGCACCCTGTAATCTACAAAACACACTCCCTCCCCCAAACCCACCCATACTCTATGACTTGTGAGGCTCCTTGAGACACAGAATCTGCCAGTTCTTATTATACCAAGAGGTGAGTGACTTTTCTCCCAGCCAGAGAGTTCTGTCTCTAAGCCCCAGGACCTGAGGCACAACCCGAGCCCTCTACCACCCAATGCTGCCCCAGTTGGAGGCCAGCAGGGAAGACTCCTGCAGGCAGGCCTCCCCACAAACACCCACCAGGGGATATTGCAATATACAAGACCAATTTCCTCCCCCAAACCTACCTATGCACCTGCAACTTCAGTGGCTCCCTGAGACACAGTAGTCACCAACTCTGACTGCACCAAGAGCTCTGCTTAGAACAAGAGTGACTACACAGACATAGTCAGCACAGATTGGACCAGTAGCAGCTCCCTCACACAAGACACCTCTTGCACCAACTGGAGGAGAGATGGATAGACACCAGTGCAAGAAAACATACAACAACATAAAGAGCAATATGACATCACCAGAACATAGAAGTTCTACAACACCAAGATCTGAACATCACAACATAGAAATTGCAAAAGAAAATGACTTTAAAAAATATCTGTATGAAGACAATAGAGGCCTTAAAAGAGGAAGTGGAAAATTCCCTTAAAGAAATTGAAGGAAAGACAAACAAAAAATTGGAAGAAATAAATAAATCCCTTAAAGAAAGCCAAGAAAACCAAGAAAGCTATGAAACAGGTAAAGGAAACAGTTCAAGACCTGAAAATTGAATATAAGCAATAAAGAAGACATAAACTGAGGGAATGCTGGAAGTGGAAAATCTGAGTAAATGAACAGGAACTACAGATGCAAGCACAACAAACAGGATGCAAAAGATGGAAGAGATGTATCTCTGGTGTAGAAGATACAATAGAGGAAATAGATTCATCAGTCAAAGAAAACACTAAAGCCAAAAAAGTCATAACACAAATTGTTCAGGAAATTTGTGACACCATAGAAAGATCAAACCTAAGAATAAGGAAAATAGAAAAAGGAGAAGAATACCAGCTCAAAGGTACAGAAAATATACTCAACAAAATCATAGAAGAAAACTTTCCCAACCTAAAGAAGAAAATGCCTATGAGATACAAGAAGCTTAAAGAACATGAAATAGACAAGACCCCAAGAAAGTCCCCTTGCCACATAAAAATCAAACCACTAAACACACAGAATAAAGAAGAAATATTAAGAGTTGCAAATGGCTGGGCGTCAGTGGTGCACGTGTTTAATCCCAGCACTTGGGATGTAGAGGGATGCAGATCTCAGTGGGTTCGAGGCCAGCCTGGTCTACAGATTAAGATCCAAGACAGGCACCAAAACTACAGAGAGAAATACTGTCTTGAAACCACCCCCCCAAAAAAGTTGTAATTGAAAAAGTAAAAGTAACATATAAAGGCAGACCCAACAGAATAACAACCAACTTCTCAATGGAGACACTGAGAGCCAGAAGGTCCCAGACAGACATGCAGACACAAAGAGACCATGGATGTCAGCCCAGACTACTATACCCAGCAAAACTCTCAATCACCATAGATGGAGTCCACAAGATACTCCAAGACAAAACCAGACTTATCCCCAAATCCAACCCTATAGAAAAAACTAGAAGGAAAAAAACAACCTAAGGAAGTTAGATGCACCCACAAAAACACAGACAATAGATAATCCCACAGCAGAAAAACACAAAGAAGGGAAATATGCACACACGATCACCAATAAACAACAGGAATTAACCATCACTGGCTATAAATATCCCTTAATATCAATGGACTCAGACACAGGCTAACAGGATGGATATGAAAATAGGACCATCCTTCTGCTGTATACAAGAAACACACCTCAACTTCAAAGACAGACACCACCTCAGAGTAAAAGATTGGGAAAAGACTTTCCAATAAAATGGACTTAAGAAGCAAGCTGCTGTAGCTATCCTAATATCTAACAAAATAGACTTCAAACTAAAATTCATTGAAAGAGATTGGGAAGGACATTACAACATTACATATTCATCACAGGAAAATCCACCAAGATGAAGTCTCAATTCTGAACATTTATGCTCCAAATACAAGGGCACCCATATTTGTAAAAGAAACATTACTAAAGCTTAAATCGCACATCAAACCCCACGTGCTGCTAGTGGGAGATTTCAACACCCCACTCTCACCAATGGATATATCTGCCTAACAGAAACTTAACAGAGAATTAAGGGATATAGCAGATGTGATGACTCAAATGGACGTAATAGGTATCTACAGAACAAAGCACCCCATGTAACCTTCTCTATAGTCAACCACATACTCAGTCACAAAGCAAATCTCAACAAATAAAAATTGGTGGTGGCATGCTCCTTTAATGCCAGCACTTGGAAGACAGAGACAGGAATGTCTCTGTGAGTTCAAGGCCAGGCTGGTCTACAGTGTGAGATCCAAGACAGGCACCAAAACTACATGGAGAAACCCTGTCTTGAAAAACAAACAAAAAAATTTAATAACCTCCTGTATTTTGTCAGACCACCATGGCTTAAAGTTATATTTCAACAACAACACAAACTACAGAAAGCCTATAACCTCCTGGAAACTGAATAATGCTACACTGAATGGGTTAAGGAAGAAATAAAGAAATAAAGACTTCCTAGAATTAAGTGAAAATGAATATTAAAAATACCCAAACTTATGGGACACTGTGAAAGCAGTGCTAAGAGGAAAATTCATAGCACTAAATGCCCACAAAAAAAAATTGAAGAAATCTCACATCAGTACACCTAAAAGCTCTAGAACAAAACAAAGCAAACTCACCCAGGAGGAAATGATGCCAGAAAATATTCAATTAAATAAAATAGAAACAAATAGAACAATACAAAGAATCAATGAAACAGAGTTGGTTCTTTGAGAAAATTAACAAGATAGACAAACACTTATCCAAACTAACCAAAAGGCAGAGAAAGAATATCCAAATTAACAAAATCAGAAATAAAAAGGGAGACATAACAGGCAATGAGGAAATCCAGAGATCATCAGGTCATATTTCAAACACCTATGCTCCACAAAATTGGAAAACCTAAGAGATATGGACAATTTTCTGGATAGATAACACATACCAAAATTAAAGCAAGACCAAATAAACAATTTAAATAGACCTATAACCCCTAAGGAAATAGAAACAGTCATTAAAGGTCTACTCTGGTGACTGGTCTAGTGAATAACCTAGCTGTAATTAACTATTTGTCCAGTGACTGATGGAAGCAGATGTAGAGATCCATGGCCAGGCACCAGGCTGAGCTCTGAGAATCCAACTGATGAGAGAGAGGAGGGATTCTGTGGGCAGAGGATGTCAAGATCATGATAGGAGGATGTGCAGAGATGACCGGCCACATTAGTGGAAGCCCATGAACTGTGTGTGGACTGGTGGCTGTGGAGCCCCCATGGAACTGGACTAGGCCCTGTGGATATGGAAGATGGTTGTTTGGCTTGAACTGTTTGGGGGGCAACCAGGCAGGGGGATCAGGATCTGTCCCTGGTGCATGGGCAGGCTTCTGGGAATCCAGTGCCTGTGGTGTGATGCCTTGCACAGCTTTGGTGCATTGGGAAGGGGCTTGGATGTGCCTAGGCTCAGTGTGCCGGGCTCTGTTGACTCCCCATGGGAGACCTTGATTTGGGGGATGTGGGAATGTGGGGTGGCTTGGGAAAGAGGGCTGGGGGTGGGAGGAGAGAGAAGGTGGGATCTGTGAGTGGTATGTGGAGTAAGTAGAAAATTTCTTAAGAAAGAAAAATAAAAGTCTCCCAATCAAAAACATCCCAGGACCAGAAAGTTTCAGTGCAGAATTCTACCAGAATTTCAAAGAAGAACTAGTTCCAATACTTGTCAAATTGTTCCACACAATGGAAACAGAAGGAACATTACCAAACTCTTTTAATGAGGTGACACTAACCCTGATACCAAAATCATACAAAGATGGAACAAAAAAAGAGAATTACACACCAATATCCCTTGTGAACATTTAGGCAAAAATACTCAATAAAATATTGGCAAACTGTATCCGAGAACACATTAAAAAATCATTGACCGTGATCAAGTAGGCTTCATCCCAGAGGTGCATGGATGGCTCAACATATGAAAATCTGTCATTGTAATATACCATATAAGCAAGTTAAAAGAAACAAACCACATGATCATCTCATTATATGCTGAAAAAGCCTTTGACAAAATCCAACAGTCCTTCTTGATAAAGGTCTTGGAGAGATAAGGAATATACCTAAAATAATAAAGGCAATTTACAGAAAGGCAGCAGCCAACATGAAATTGAATGGAAAGAAACTCAAAGCAAGTCCACTAAAATTAGGAACAAGATAAGGCTGTCCACTCTCCCCATATATATTCAATATACTAATTGAAATTCTAGCTGTAGCAATAAGATAACAAAAGACCATCAAGGGGATATAAGTTTGAAAGGAAGAAGTGAGACTTACATGATAGTATACATAGGTGCTCCAAGAATTCTATCACGGAACTCCTACAGCTGATAAATATGTTCAGTAATGTGGCAGGATACAAGATTAACTAAAAAAAAATTAGTAGCTCTCCTATATACAAATGATACCCAGACTGAGAAAGAAATCAGTGAAACATCACCCTTTACAATAGCCACAAATAATATAAAATACCTTGGGGTAATGCTAACCAAGCAAGGGGTAGACCTCTAAGACAAGAACTTTAAGTCCTTGAAGAAAGAAATTAAAACAACAGCCTACAGAATGGGAAAAGATCTTCACCAACCCCACATCTGACAGAGGGCTGATATCCAGAATATATAAAGAATTCAAGAAATTAGACATCAAAATAGCCAACACTCCAATTAAAAAATGGACTATAGAGCTAAACAGAGAATTCTCAACAGAAGAATCTCAAATGGCTGAAAGACATTTAAGGAATTGCTCAACATCCTTAATCATCAGGGAAATGCAAATCAAAATGACTCTGAGATACCATCTTACACCCGTCAGAATGGCTAAGATCAAAAACATTGAAGACAGCTTATGTTGGAGAGGATGTGGAGCAATGGGAACAGCCTCCACTGTTGGTGGGAATGCAAACTTTTATAGCCACTTTGGAAATCTATATGGCACTTTCTTAGAAAATTGGGAATCAACCTCCCTCAAGACCCATCTATACCACTCTTGACCATATAGCCAAGGAATGCTCAATCTTACCACAAGGACACATGCTCAGTTATGTTCATATCAGCATTGTTTGTAATAACCAGAACCTGGAAACAACCTAGATGCCCTTCAACTGAAGAATGGATAAATAAAATGTGATACATATACACAATGGAATACTACTCAGCAGAGAAAAACAATGACATCATGAGGTTTGCAGGCAAATGGATGGAATTAGAAAAAATCATCCTGAGTGAGGTAACCCAGACTCAGAAAGACAAACATGGTATGTACTCACTCATAGGAGGATACTAGATGTAAGACAAAGATGACTAGACTGCTACTCACAACTCCAGGGAGGCTACCTGGAAAACAGGACCCTAAGAAAGACACAAGGATCGCCCAATGACAGATAAATGGATGAGATCTTCATGAACAACCTGGACGTGAGTGGGGGTAATGAAGGGCAAGGTTTGAAGGAAAGAGAGATTAGTGGAGTGGGAGATCCCAGCTGGATCAAGAACAGAGAGGGAGAACAAGGAATAAGAGACTATGATAAATGAAGAGCACATGAGAATAGGAAGAAGCAAAGTGCTAGAGAGGGCCCCAGGAATCCACAAAGATATCTCCACAATAGACTACTGGCAATGGTCGAGCGAAAGCCTGAACTGACCTACTCTGGTGATAGGATGGCCAAACACCCTAACTGTCATCCAATGACTGAGGGAAGCAGATACAAAGATCCACATCCAGGCCCCAGGTGGAGCTCCAGGAGTCCAATTGGCGAGAAAGAGGAGGAATTGTATGAGCAAGAATTGTTGAGACCAAGATTGGAAAAAGCACAGGGACAAATAGCCTAATGAATGGAAACACATGAACTATGAACCAATAGCTGAGGAGCCCCCAACTGGATCATGCCTTCTGGATAAGTGAGACAGCTGATGAAGTTGAACTGTTTGGGAGGCCCCCAGGCAGTGGGACCAGGACCTGTCCTTAGTGCATGAGCTGGCTGTTTGGATCCTGGAACTTATGCAGGGACACTTTTCTCAGCCTGGGAGGAGAGGACTGGACCTACCTGGACTGAATCTACCAGGTTGAGCTGAATGCCCAGGGAAGTCTTTGCCCTGGAGGAGATGGGAATGGGGGATGGGCTAGGGGGAAGGCGCAGGGGAGGGTGCGGGAGCGGGGAGTACAGGGGAATTCATGGCTGATATGTAAAATTAAATTAAATTATAAAATAAAAGAAATGAGGAAAAAAACCTCCCTGAAAGGCTAGATTACAGGGGAGATTCTTAATACTACATCAAATGACTACTTAACATTATAAGAAAAATAAAATACTAACAGAGCTTTGTAAAATATCAACAGAGCCTCAAGCAGAGAACAGAATACCCATATCCCTCTAGAGTAATGTTACAAAAGGCAAAAGGTGGAAACAGCCCTGATGTCCCTTGGTAGATGGATGGGTAGATAAACACAGTGAGGTGTGTGAGAAATGTTGGGTTTCAACTGTCAGAATTTTCTCTAGTAAGACTTTACTGCACAAAACATTCATTCCATGAATTCAACCAATTTTTTCTGTTAAGTCAAGAGGGCTTGCATCATTACATGTATTATCACCATGAACACATAAATGTTATCAAGTAGCAATGAGGAAAGAAAATTTCCTCTTCTTGGTGGCAGGAATGAAAAATACACTTACCAAATCTTCTCTTAATAGTTGAATCTCAATCTCTTCAATTTCTTCTGCTTGGTTCTTTACTGAGTCTTCTAACTTAAAACACTCAACTTCCAGTCTAAAAGGTATTTAACAGAATAACTAATTATTCTCAATTCTTAATTCAATTCTGAAAAAATTGAAAAGCAGAAAGATGATAGCATCCAGGGTCTTGCCCATGCAAATTATGTATCATAGCACTGACTTACATCTCAGCCTTAAAGTGAGTATTGCATATAACAAAGTGAAAAGTCTCTCTGGCTTAACACAGATATGTTTATTACCACAGCCTACACAATCTACATACTACACTGCTGATCATATTTATGGTTGCTTGAGGTATTTTTCATGTGGCTTTAAGTCATACTTCCATAGCTGATATTCTGTTCTTGAAGAACTCAGGATGCCTTCTCTCTGTCGGTCTTCCTATAACTGTGCTTCCTGAAACTAAAACAAAAAAAGAAAACAAAAGCCTATAGTAATCATCCAGAACACACCTGTCCATCACCTATTTTTGTGGTAAAATTCTAGCCAAAAGAGCTGAAACCGTTCCTCATTCTTCTGTTATTTGGGGGATTTTCTATACTGTACAGACTAAGAACAGAATTGTTGGAACAAAAAACCTTATCCCTGTAAAACCTACAATGATACATTACACTTTCCTGCAGAAAAGCTAATGACTTCTCATCTAGAACAGAAGCACATGATTCTTGTTTTTAAATTATATTTTATCAGATACTCAAATGGAGAAAATTGGTAAAATGGGAGAAAACCCAGAAATTCCCTGTGTGAAGTATTTGCTTATATTTCAATACTACCCCCAAAAATGATCATTTGAAAAATTCATGTAGATGAGTAATCAAAGGATACCAATGATGATAAAAAAATTAAGATGATATTCTGTGTGGTGATTTGGAGGAAAATAGCCCACAAAGAGAGTGGCAATATTAGGAGGTGTGGCATTGTTGGAGCAGGTGTGTCTTATTGAAGGAAGTGGGTCACTGTAGAAGTAGGCTTTGAAGTCTCATATATGCTCAAGCCATGGCCACTCAGTTCATATCCTGTGTCCTACATAAGATGTAGCACCCTAAGCTACCTCTCTAGCACCATGTCTTCCTGCATGCCACCATATCCCATCATGATGATAATGGACTAAACCTCTGAAAAATGTAAGCTACCCTAATTAAATGTTTTTCCTTTATAAGAGTTGCCACAGTCATGGTGTCTCTTCACAGCCCTAGAACCCCTAACTAAAACAGAAGTTGGTACATGGGACTGGCATATTGCTGTGAAAGACCATGTTTTGTTTAGAGGAATTTGGACTTTGTAGTTTGTGTTAGGAAAGCAGTGAACGCTTTAAGCAGTGCTTAATGAACAATACCAGTAGAAGCTTGGTGTAGACAGAGTTTTTCTGTATTATGGCAGCCACTCCTAAATAACCACTCAGAGACTTAACATCAATTATAAATCCTTGATCAATAGCTAAGACTTATTACTAACTAGCTCTTACAACTTAACTCATTTATATTAGTCTGCATTCTGCCACGTGGCATTACCTCTCTTTCATTTTGCATCTTGTGTTTCCTTTCCATATCTGACTGGTAACTCCTCTGACTTTGCCCTTCTTCTTCCCAGCATTCTTCCTGCTCTTAAAATCCTGCCTAGCTATTGGCCAATCAGATTTTTATTAAAAATGAGAGCAACATTTTCAGTGTACAGAAAGATTATTCCACAGCAGCATGGTGTGGTTTGAACTGTGGGAGGCTGGTTAAAGAAGTTTCAGAGGAGAACTTTAGTATGTTTCCTAGAAATCATTCTTGTGATGTTTTGATGAAGAATGTGGCTACTTTTGCTCTTGTCCAAAAAGTTTTCCTGAGGCTAAAGTGAAGAGTTTTGGATTAATTCTGCTGGCAGAGTAAATCTCAAAACAGCCAGGTATAGACTGTTGTGTGTTTACCATAGTTAACTCTAATAATGATATATAATAAAATGGAGCAATCTGAGCAAGGGATAATATTTGAGGAGAAAAGGAGCACTAGAAAGTGGAATGGAGCTAAGTCCTCTGTTCAAGGAGATTAATTAAGAAATGGAATAAGCCAGGCGGTGGTGGCGCATGTCTTTAATCCCAGTACTTGGGAGGCAGAGGCAGGTGAATCTCTGTGAGTCTGAGGCCAGCCTGGTCTACAAAGTGAGTTCCAGGATAGGCACAAAGCTACACTGAGAAACCCTGTCTCAAAAAAAAATGGAATAAAGAGAGTGATGACTACAGGGCAAGATCCCACCCAGCTAAGTTTTCAGCTTGTGAAAAGGAATTAAAGAAAAGCTTAGAGCCAAGCAGTAGTGGTATACACCTTTAATACCAGCACTCCAGAGACAGAGGCAGGCAGGTTTCTGTGACTTTGAGGACAGTCTGGTCTACAGAGCAAGTTCCAAAACAGCCAAGCTAAGGCAGTGAAGGAAATTGTCAAAAACAGAAAGCTGGAGAAGATGTAATTGAAAGATCTCTGAGCTCAAGGCCAGCCTGGTGGTCTACAGAGAAAGTTTTAAAACAGTCAAGCATAAGCAGTAAAGGTAACAATCAAAAACAGAAAGCTGGTGAAGATGTAACTGAATGAGGGACTCATGTTCCAGCCCCAGTAAGCAGAGAACTTGGCAGCTTCTGCCACATGGTTCTGGTTTTAAGGATAGAAGGCATTGTGGAATCACTCTCTGCAACCAAGGAAAGCTGCTGAGGCCAAGCACTTGTCAGGGGTGTCTCTGACTGGAGGCCTTGAGAAGCCATTGCATGAAGCTGTGAAGGTGAAGCTTGGGTTGCTATGGAGAACCAAAAGTGTTGGAGATGCCAGAGCCATGGGATAAAGGCCAAGGAGAGCTGCTGACAGGGAGTGGAACCAGCCTAAGAGGAAGAATTATGTTGCAGCCCACAAAGATCAAAGGAATAGGAGATCTGAAGATCATTTTGACATCAGACATGAGCATGCAGAGTTTGAAGTTTGCCCAGCTGATTTTTAGTCCTCCTTTGGTCCAGTATTTCTTCACTGTACTCACTTCCCTATGTTTTTGAATGGTAATGTGTAGATGTAACCAACCATCTTATTAAATAAGAAACACAGAGCCAATGTAAAGATAAAAGCCCAAGAGGTCAGAGCTAAGAGCCTTACCCGCCTACTGCAGCTAGCCTCTTCAGCCAAGAGACCTCTCCAAAAAAGAGCTACTTCCTGTCTCTTTGTCTTTAAATAGACTTTCTGTTCTGCCTTCTCATTGGTTATAAACCCAACCACATGACTGCCTCATCACTGCCTGTCTGTACAGACCTCCAGACACACATTGGAGCGTGTGTCTCCAATGCTGGCTGTATTCTTGAACACACAGAGATCTACCTAGCTCTGCATACCAAGTGCTGGGATTAAAGGCGTGCGCCACAAACACCCAGCTCTGCTATGGCTTGCTATTAGCTCTGACAGGCAACTTTATTTATTAACATACAAATAAAATCACAATTCAGTACAAATAAAATATCACCATAGTAATGTATATTCTGTGTCATTATATATTGGAAGTATGTGACCTGCGTTTGGATTTTGATTTTGCAGGTGATTACAGTTAACTGCATGAACCTCAAAAGACACTTTGAACTTTAGACTTTTAAATTAATTTAAGACTGTTACAGACTATGGGGACTTTTGAAGTTGCACTGAATGCATTTTTGCATTATGAGATGGTTACAAGCCTTTGGGGGCCAAGGAGTAGAATGTAATGGTTTGAAAGAAACTGGTGCAAAGGGTGTGGCATTATTAGGAGGTATGGCCTTGTTGGAGTAGGTGGTGTGGTCTTGGAGGAAGTGGGTCACTGTGGAGGTGGACTCCAAGGTTTCATATATGCTCAAGCAACTCTCAGTGTCTCAGTTCACATCTTTTTGCCTGCACAAGATGTAGCACTCTCAGATACCTCTCCAGCACCGTGTCTACATGCATTCTGTCATGTTTCACCATGATGATAATGGACTAAACATCTAAAAATGTAAGCTACCCAATTATATGTTTTTCTTTAAAAGAGTTGCCATGGCCATGGTGTCTCTTCACAGTGATAAAAACCCTAACTAAGAGACGCTGGGTGACAAGTAGATGGGTCTGTATCCTAGCTCCACAAATTTAATATCTGTGTGAACTGGAATGAATTAGCTTTCTATACCTCAGTGACTCTGATTCTAAAATAAAGAGATTCATATATTTAAAACAGTGGACTCAGAAGAGTAATTGGTACATAGGGAACTGTATATAATATTTGTTTTCAGTATTAATGCTTTGTGGTTTAAACCACGATAAGAGATGATATAGTAGGTACTTGGCATACCAGTATAGGTCTCCTGTGCAAGGGGTACTGTATCATTTTTACAATGCTGAAAGCAGCAACCATAGAGAACATGAGGCCCATAATTTGTCACCAATAGTTCACAAAACTTTTACAACTGTACCAGTAACCAATTTATAATAATCCATTTAAAATAATTCATAAGTAACTTTTTCTCAGTATTTTCAGTGCAAACAGAACCTTCTACAATAAGCAACATGTAACTGATGTGGTACCTGATAAAGACAGTCATAACAATGGACTCTATTTTGAGATCAAGGTTCTTAAATCAATGCATTTCTAGTAAGTGTTAATGCTTGGCTACAATGGCTATTCTTGGTTGTCAACTTAACTCTATCTGGAATGAACTAGAATCCAGAAATGGAGTGCAAACCTGTGATCTGGATCTTGAGGCAGGAGGATAACATGCCTTTGATCCAGATCTTGCGGTGAGAAGACATATACCTTTAACCCAGATCTTGAGGTGGGATAACACAGCCTTTAATCCAGATCTTGGGGTGAGAAGACATATACCTTTAAGCCAGATCTTGAGGTAGGAAGACACGCCTTTAACCTAGGCCACATTTTCTACTGGAGGCCTATGTAAGATGAACTGCTAAATGGTCTTTTTTTATATAACTTTTTTATTTAAAAAAAGATTTTCTCTCCTTTTACATACCAACCCATTCCCCCTCCCTCCTCTTCTCCTGCTCCTCCAACCTACCCCCATCCCCTCCTCATAGAGAGTAAGGCCTCCCTTGGGTAGTCAACACAGACTATTATACCATGTTGGGGCTAGACCTAGCCCCTCCCTTTTGCATCAAGGCTGAGTAAGGCATTGCACCATAGGGAATGGGGTCTAAAAAGCCATTCTGTGTACCAAGGCTAAATCCCAGTCCCATTGCCAGGGGACCCACAAACACATCAAGCCATACAACTTTCACCCACATTCAGAGGGCTTAGTTTGGTCCCGTGCAGGCTCCTCAGCTGTCAGTCCAGAGTTCATGAGCTCCCATTAGCTTGTGTCAGCTATTTCTGTGGTTTTTTCCTCATCATGTTTCTGACCCTCTCTCCTTGCTCTTATAATCCTTCCTCTCTCTCTTCAACTGAACTCCAGAATCTTGGCCAAGTGCTTGACTGTGGGTCTCTGCATCTGCATCTTTCTGTCACTGGATGTATGTTCTATGATGACAGTGAGGGTAGACAGCAATCCGAGTGAAGGGGAAGGCTAGTTCAACAACCTTCTCCACCATTGCTGATTCTTAGCTGGGGACAATCTTGTGAGTTCTTGGCGTTTTCCCTAGCTGCAGATTTCTCCCCATCCCCTTAATGGTACACTCTGTCAAGATATTTCTTTCATTGCTCTCCCTCTCTGTCTCTCCTCCATGTTCCCACCTCCCATCCCCTCCAATCCCCTCCCCTCTATTCCCCCCTCTCAGTTTGCCCAGGATATCTTAACCCTTTCCCCTTCCTGGGGAGATCCATATGTATCCCTTTTATTGTCCTCCTCTTTACCTAGTTTCTCTGGGGTTGTGGATTGTAGCCCAGTTATCCTTTACTTTGCTTCTAACATTCCTTATGAGTGAGTACATACCGTGTTTGTCTTTCTGGGTCTGGGTTACCTCACTCAGGATAATTTTTTCTAGTTCCATCCATTTGCCTATAAATTTCATGATGACATTGTTTTTTACCACTGCTAAACAGTCTTATTAATAAAAACCCTGGAGCCAGACATTGGGATGAAAATGAGAGATCAGAGAAGCAGAAAGAAGCTTCTCTGCTTCTTACACTTTCTTACCACTAGGAAATCCTCAGCCAAAGAGGCAAAAGTTACTTCCTGTATACTCATGCCTATATCCTTTCTGTCCCTGCCATCTCACTTCTTCTCTCTGCCATGCTACATCACTTCCTCTTTCTGCCCAGCTCTATTACTTCCTGTCTGTGTGTACAGACTTCCACACCTCCATGGTTAACTAGTGCTGGGAATTAAAGGTGTGTGCCACCATGCCTGGCTCTATTCCCAGTGTGGTCTTGAACTCACAGAGATCTAGATGAATCTCTGCCTCGCAAATGCTAGGATTAAAGGCATATGCTACTGTTGCCTGACTTCTATGTTTAATACAGTAGCTGGCTTCTCCCACTGATCTCCAGATAAGCTTTACTAGGGTGCACAAATAAAATATCACCACAGGCCTATATAAGGACAATAGAAGAAGGAAGGTTTCCTTCTTTGCATGCTTGCCCTCACCTTGCCAGCCTATCCATTCTTTCATTGGCATTGGGACCTACTTCTCTGAGTTTCTAGCATATACAGAAGGCTGTCTGAGACAACCGGTCTTGTGGGACTGTATGTATGTGTGTGTATGTGTGTATGTGTATATATATGCATATATACAGATATATGTATATATATATATATATATATATATATACAGAGAAAAAGATTCATTCCATAAGTTCTGTGACTCTAGAGAACCCTGAATAATACAGCTGCCTTATCTAGAACTCTGAATAGTATATGAAGGATATATGGAATGCTATCAGAAAAGCAAGAGCCAGAGCTTTTTTGTGAGTAAAATGCTACAAATCTATGTTCCCAATTGGCTACATAACAAAGGAAACAAAATATTGTTTGTCTCCATAGTTAGAAAACAGACTTTACCAAAATAATCATCTTTTATTAGAATAAGTGCTTTCATTTTCATACTTAATTGTTTACCCATATTTATCTCACAAATCTTAGTATATGAGATGAAATGCTTAATTTTATCCTGTTAAGCAAAAATATGTTCAGTTTAAGTAAAAGTTACATGCTTATCAAATATCATTTCTCCTTCAGCAAATTTATATGTATCCAAGATTATCTCTTAAACAAACAACAATACAAAAAACTGAAAGAGCAATACAAAATTACAGACTAAATTGTTATAAACAAAAAACAATTGACAAGAATAAATTTTAACTGTGTCATAATTTCATCTTAGGATGAGATAACAATTTTTTAACAATACACTGTACAAAAACATCATATTGCATATATGTATATCCAGTGGTGCATATATATATGTATATATACATATTGCATATATGTATAATCAGTGGTGGTCCCACACATGATACTGCCCAGGGTTGTAGCAAATGTACTACAGTTATGTAAGTAGAACCTTTGGTGTTTTCAGGATGGTGATATTGTCAATGAATACATTTCTGAAACAGCATCCCTTTAGTGACATGAAAATATGTAGATAGATATAGATAGATAGATAGATAGATAGATAGATAGATACATATACACACAGACACAGACAGAAAGATAGATGAATATAAATAGATATTATGTACATACATAAAATATAAATTGATACAAGTAATATTGATGAGATATGAAATTTGCAGTGATGATTAATTTACCTGTGTCACACTGTTTTTTTAAAGCCTTTAAGTTCATATTTAGATTCCCTAGAAACATTTCATGCTCACTGACTTCAAATTCTTCATTATAACATTGATGGTATTGTGATGACCATAGCTGCCTTCCAAATTCTTCATGATATTGCCTTTCCCCACCTCTGAACTCAGTCTTCATTTTTTCATAAAAACAACCATCATTTGCTCTCTTCTCACTTTGTTTTAAGGGAAACCTGTAATTAAATATGCTTATATTAATATTCATTGTGGTGCTTGAATGAGAATGGCCCTCAAAGGCTCAGATATTTGAATTCTTTCTTGGTCCCCAGTTGGTGGAACTGTTTAGGAAGGATTACAAAGTGTGGTCTTGTTAGAGGAAGTTTGTCCCTGGGGGTGGGCTTTGAAATTTCAAAATCTCGCATCAATCCTAGTTAGCCCACTCTCTTACTCTGCCTCATGCTTGTGGCTTGAGATCTAAGCTCTCAGCTACAACTCTAGCATCTTCCCTTCCTCTCTGATGCCATAAGCTTTTTCATGGACTCCTAACATTCTGGAACCATGAGCCCCAAACTTAACACTTTCTTCTATATACTGAGTTGGTCACAGTATTTTGCCAATAGAAATGCAACTAAGACATTCATCCATTAGAAAAGAAAATGTTAATTTCTGTAACTGAGATTTTCATCATACTAATAAATCAATATCCTTATTGACTTAATAAAATTGCTATATCCCCATTATTTTTCCCATTTAGTTCATGTGTTTTTACTTCTCACTTTAGTCTCTCACAAGTATACACTTCATGTATGTTTGAAAGGTAATAATGGAAGAACATTTTATTGATTGGTAAGTTTACTTAAAAGTAACTCTGGCAAAGAATATTTAAAAAGTCATTTTGAAATTATTCAGCCATGATACAAATTAAAAATTATCTTTTTTACACTTCATAGTTATTCCCCAGTTAAATCAAATTAATTTAATCACTTTTTAAAAGTTACTGCTTATGGATAAGTTTATAAAATAATTAGAAATTAAATGTTATCTCTCTAAAATATTGAAAGTAGCTAGGCATGGTGCATGCATTTATCCCAGCACTTGGTAGGCAAAGGCAGGCAGATCTCTGAGTTTGAGACAAACCTGATATACAGAATGAGTTCCAGGACAGCCAGGGATATGCAATGAAACCATGTTTCAAAAAAAAATATATTATAAGTAACCCTAAAACAATTTCACAGTGTTGCTAGGACCTTGAGATGTTATTACACGAGAGTTGTGTGCACACTGCCAGAATCTGACTAAGCAAGAGGTCTAAAACTTGTTATCCCTGTTTTTATGGGAATTGTTATCTAGCTTTTTGAGTACATTACATCATCAAAAGCCCCATTTGAACAGTATAGTGTAGCAGGAGAGTTTCTCTCCAGGTCTCCCAAACCCCTGTAGTCCTGCAGCCCACTTATAAAATAAACATACAGATGCTTATATTATTTAAATTGTTTGGCCTAATGGCTCAGACTTCCTGCTATCTAGTTCTTATATCTTAAATTAACCCAATTCTATTACTCTATAAGGTGCCAAGTGGCTTGTGGCTTACCGGTATCTTAACATGTCGCTTCTCATCATGGCGGCTGGCATCATCTCCCTGCCTCAGCCTTCCACTTCCCAGAATTCTCCTCCCTCTTTATCCTGCCTATACCTCCTGCCTTGCTACTGGCCAATCAGCATTTTATTTATCAATCAATCATCTACAGCAGTATAGCAACTAAGTAAACCAATAACAAAAAGTAATATATTCACAGAGCCTGCCAGCACTTGACTGGACTAAGAGGTGAGTCTTTATCCTCATACCTGAACACTCAAGCCCCTATGCTTTGGACAAAGGGGCACAACCTTACGCCCCTACACCACCACCAATTTCAGTCCCAGTTTCAGGCCAGTTGGCAGGCAGATCTCCTGCACGCAGGTCAGACTACCACCATCCCCCTTCAGACCCTGTAACCCATGCCCCATCTCCCCCAAATCCCACCCACCCTTGGAGACTGCAACTGTTCCCTGAGACAGAGCCTGCCAGCACCTGATTGGACTAAGAGTCCCAGTTTCAGGCCAGTTGACAGGTAGACCACCTGCAGACAGGTCAGACTACCACCATCTACAATGCGCTAAGACTGCAGCTATTCCCTGAGGCAGGGCCCACTAGTGCTAATTGGACTAAGAGCTGATCCCTGAGACGAAGAGTCCCTCTACATTGAATAGACCAAGAGCTCCCACTGGATCAAGAGTATCAATCAGACCAAGAGAGGCTCCCTCAGACAGCTTGCACCAAGTGAAGAAAGAGATGGATAGACGCCAGTGAAAAAATATACTCAACATAAAAACCAACATGCCTCCATCAGAACCTACATCAGCAAGACATGAACATCCCAACTCAGAAGAAACAGAAGATATCAACCATAAAAATGACTTTAAGAAGATATTAGAGATCTTAAAAGAGGAAATGAAAAATTCCCTTAAAGAAATCGAGGAAAAGTCAAATAAAAAATGGAAAGAAATCAGTAAATCTCTTGAAAGCAAAGAGAAAGCAGTTAAACAAGTGAGAGAAACAGTTCAAGATTTGAAAACTAAAATGGAGACAATAAAGAAGACACAAACTGAGGTAATGCTGGAAGTGGAAAATCTGAGTAAACAAACAGGAACTACAGATGCAAGTATAACCAACAGAATGTAAGAGATGGAAGAGCAGATATCTGGCATTGAAGATACAGTAGAAGAAATAGATTCATCAGTCAAAGAAAACACTAAAACCAACAAAATCATGACCCAAAATGTCCAGGAAATTTGCAACACCATGAAAAGACCAAACCTAAGAATAATAGGGAAAGAAGGAGAAGAATACCAACTCAGAGGTATAGAAAATATATTCAACAAAATCATAGAAGAAAACTTTCCCAACCTAAAGAAGGAAATGCCTATAAAAATACAAAAAGGTTACAGAACAACAAATAGAATGGATCCAAAAAAGTCCCCTTGCCACATAAAAATCAAACCACTAAACATACAGAATAAAGAAAAATATTAAGAGCTGCAAAGGAAAAAGGCCAAGTAACTTATAAAGGCAGACCCATAAGAATAATACCTGACTTCTCAATGGAGACTCTATAAGCCTGAAGGTCCTGGACAGATGTTATGCAGATACTAAGAGACCATGGATGCCAACCCAGACTATTATAACCAGCTAAACTCTTGATCAACATATCAACAAAATATTCCAATGTAAAAACAGATTTAAACAATATCTCTCCATAAATCCAGCCCTACAGAAAGCACTTGAAGGAAAAATCCAACCTAAGGAAGTTAGATACACACATGAAAACACAGGCAATAGATAGTCCCATACCAACAAATACCAAAGAAGGGAAACATACAACACTACCACCAAAAAATAACAGGAATTAACAATAACTGGTCATTAATATCCCTTAATATCAATGGACTTAATTCACCTATAAAAAGACACAGGATAACAGAATGGATATGAAAACAAGATCCATCCATTTGCTGCATACAAGAAATACACCTCAACTTCAAAGACAGACACCACCTCAGAGTAAAAGGCTGGGAAAAGACATTCCAATCAAATGGATTTAAGAAGCAAGCTGGTGTAGCTATCCTAATATCTAATAAAATAGACTTCAAACTAAAATCAATTGAAAGAGATGGGGAAGTACACTACATATTTATCACAAGGAAAATCCGACAAGATGAAGTCTCAATTCTGAATATTTATGCCCCCAATACAAGGGCACCTACATTCATAAAAGAAACATTACTAAAGGCTAAATCACACATCAAACCCTATACACTAGTAGTGGGAGACTTCAATACTCCACTCTCACCACTGGACAGATCTGCCAAATTGAAACTTAACAGAGAAATAAAGGACTTAACTGATGTTATAACTCAAATGGACTTAATTGATATCTACACAACATACCATACTAACAAAAAAAGAATATACCTTCTTCTCAGTACCCCATGGAAACTTCTCTAAAATCAACCACATACTTGGCCACAACGCAAATCTCAACAGATACAAAAAAATTGGAATTACCTCCTGTGTTCTATCAGACCACCATAGTTTAAAGTTAGATTTTCAACAACAAAAAAATTATAGAAATCCTACAATCTCATGGAAATTTAATAATGCTCAACTGAACCACCAATGGGTCAAGGAGAAATAAAGAAAGAAATTAAAGACTTCCTACAGAACAATGAAAAGGAATACACCATATACCCAAACTTATGGGACACTATGAAAGCAGTGTTAAGAAGGAAATTCATAGTACTAAATGCCCACATAAAGAAGTTGGAGAAATCTCATACTAGTGACTTAACAGCATACCTGAAAGCTCTAGAACAAGGAGGAATAGATCCCAGGAAATAATCAAATTGAGGGCTGAAATCAATAACATAGAAAAAAGAGAACAATACAAAGAATCAATGAAACAAAGAGTTGGTTCTTTGAGAAAATCAACAAGATAGACAAGCCCTTATCCAAATTAACAAAAAGGCAGACAGAGAGCATCCAAATTAGCAAAATCAGAAATGAAAAGGGAGACATAACAACTAACATTGAGGAAATCCAGAGAATCATCAGGTCATACTTCAAAAAACTCTACTCCACAAAACTGGAAAACGTGAAAGAAATGGACAATTTTCTGGATAGGTACCCCATATCAAGGTTAAATCAAGACCAGATAAACTATTTAAATAGACCATTAAACCCTAAGCAAATAGAAACGGTCATTAAAATTCTCCCAAACAAAAAAAGCCCAGGACCAAATGGTTTCAGCACAGAATTCTACCAGATCTTCAAAGAAGAGATAATACCAATACTCTTAAAATTGTTCCACACAGAAGGAACATTACCAAATTCTTTTTATGAGGCCACAGTTACCCTGATACCCAAACCACACAAAGATGCAACAAAGAAAGAGAACTACAGACCAATCTGCCTCATGAACATTGATGCAAAAATACTCAATAAAATACTGGCTAACTGAATACAGGAACACATCAAAAAAATTATCCACCATGATCAAGTAGACTTCATCCCAGGAATGCAAGGATGGTTCAACATATGAAAATCTGTCAATGTAATACACCATATAAACAAAATGAAAGAAAAAAACTACATGGTCATCTCATTGGATGCTGAAAAAGCCTTTGACAAAATGCAACATCCCTTAATGATGAAGGTTCTAGAGAGATCAGGAATACAGGGAACATACCTAAACATAATAAGGGCAATTTACAGTAAGCTGACAGCCAATATCAAATTAAATGGAGAAAAACTCAAATCGATTCCACTAAAATCAGGAACAAGACAAGGCTGTCCACTCTCTCCATACTTATTCAACATAGTACTTGAAGTTCTAGATAGAGCAATAAGACAGCAAAAGGAGATCAAGGGAATACAAATTGAAAAGGAAGAAATCAACCTTTATTATTTGCAGATGATATGATAGTATACGTAAGTGACCCCAAAAATTCTACCAGGGAACTCCTACAGCTGATGAACTCCTTAAGTAAGGTGACAGGATACAAGATTAACTCAAAAAATCAGTAGCCCTCCTATTTACAAATGACAAATGGGCTGAGAAAGAAATCAGAGAAACATCACCCTTTACAATTGCCACAAATGATATAAAAAACCTTGGGGTCCCTCTAACTAAACAAGCAAAGTACCTGTATGAAAAGAACTTTAATTCTCTGAAGAAAGAAATTGAAGAAGATGTCAGAAAATGAAAAGATCCCCCCATGCTCATGGATATGTAGGATTAACATAGTAAAAAATGCCAATCTTACCAAAAGCAATCTACAGATTCAATGCAATCCCCATCAAAATCCCAACACAATTCTTCACAGACTTGGAAAGAACAATATTTATCATTATATGGAAAAACAAAAAACCCTGGATAGCTAAAAGAATCCTGTATAACAAAGCAACCTCTGGAGGCATCATTATCCTTGACCTTAAGCTCTATTACAGAGATATACTAATAAAAACAGCTTGATACTGGCATAAAAACCAACACTTGGACCAATGGAATCGAATTGAAGACCCTGACATTAATCCACATACCTAAGAATATATGATTTTTGACAAAAAAAGCCAAAACTATATGGTGGAAAAAAGAAAGTCTCTTCAACAAATGGTGCTGGATGTCATAACTGGATGTCAACATGCAGAAGATTGCAAATAGATCCATATCTGTTGCCATGCACAAAACTCAAGTCCAAGTGGATCAAAGACCTCAACATAAATCCAGTTACATTGAACTTGATAGAAGAGAAAGTAGGAAGTAGTCTTGAATGCATTGGCACAGGAGACCACTTCCTAAATATAACACCAGCAGCACAGACACTGAGAGCGACAATTAATAAATGGGACCACCTGAAACTGAGAAGCTTTTGTAGAGCAAAGGACACACTCAATAAGACAAAATGACAGCCTACAGAATGGAAAAAGACCTTCACCAACCCCACATCTGACAGAGAGCTGATCTCAAAAATATATAAAGAACTCAAAAAGCTAGACTTCAAAATACTGAACAATCCAATTAAAAAAATGGGCTACAGAGCTTAACAGAGAATTCTCAACAGAAGAATCTCAAATGGCTGAAAGACATTTAAGGAATTGCTCAACATCCTTAGTCATCAGGGTAATGCAAATCAAAATGACTCTGAGATGCCATCTTACACCTGTCAGAATGGCTAAGATCAAAAACATTGAAGACAGCTTATGTTGGAGAGGCTATGGAGCAAGAGGAACACTGCTACACTGTTGCTGGGAATGCAAACTTTTATAGCCACTTTGGAAGTCAATATGGCGCTTTCTTAGAAAATTGGGGATCAATCTCCCTCAAGACCTATCTATACCACTCTTGGCCATATACCCAAGGAATTCTCAGTTATACCACAAGGAAACATGCTCATAGCAGCATTTTTTTGCAATAACCAGAACCTGAAAACAACCTAGATGTCCTTCAACTGAAGAATGGATAAATAAAATGAACACAATGGAGTACTACTCAGCAGAGAAAAACAATGACATCATGAGGTTTGCAGGCAAATGGATCGAATTAGAAAATATCATCCTAAATGAGGTAACCCAGACTCAGAAAGACAAACATGGTATGTACTCACTCATAGGAGGATACTAGATGTAAAGGAAAGGATAGCCAGACTGCAACTCACAACTCCAGGGAGGCTACCTAGAAAAGAGACCCCCAAGAAAGACACAGGGATTGCCCAATGACAGATAAATGGATGAGATCAAATGAGCAAACTGGGGGTGAGGTGGGTAATGGAGTGCAAGGGTCAGGGGAAGGAGAACTTAGGAGAGCGGGAGGTCCTAGCTAAATCAGGAACAGAGTGGGAGAACAAGAGAAGAGATGTCATGATAAATGAAGACCCATGGGAATAGGAAGAAGCAGAGTGCTAGAGAGGTCCCCAGAAATCCACAAAGATACTTCCACTATAGACTAACTGGCAATGGTCAAGAGAGTGCCTGAGCTGTCCTACTTTGGTGATTGGATGGCCAAACACCCTAACTGTCATGAAAGAACTCTAATCCAGTGATTGGTAGAAGCAGATGAAGAGATCCACAATCAAGCCCCAGGTGGAGCTCCAGGAGTCCAATCAGTGAGAGAGAGGAGGGATTATATGAACAAGGGATATCAAGACTGTGATTAGAAAAAGCACAGGGACAAATAGCCAAACTAGTGGAAACACATGAACTGTGAACCAATAGCTGAGGAGCCCCCATGAAACTGGACCAGGCCCTCTGGATAAGTGAGACAGTTGATGAGCTTGAACTGTTTAGGAAACCCCCAGGCAGTGGGACTGGTACCTGTCCTTGGTGCATGAGCAGACTTTTGGGAACCTAGGGTCTATGCTGAGACACTTTGCTTAGCCTTGGTGCAGGGAGGAGGGGACTGGACCTGCCTCAACTGAATCTACCAGGCTGGGCTGACTCCCCAGGGCAGACCTTGCCTTTGAGGAGTTGGGAATGGGGGTTTGTACTAGGGGGAAGGCTGGGGGTTGGGAGGAGGGAGGACAGGGGAATCCATGGCTGATAAGAAAATTTAAATTAATTAGACAATAAAAATATTTATATATATAAAAAAGAAAAGGTATACTGTAAAAAAAACTGAAAAGTCATCAGATCTTGTGAAATACCTAGAAACTCTTTAAAAGGGTATTAGATTTTTAAAAATAGGTGGATCTTTCCCATGTTAAAAATTGGAAATATCACAAATGCAGGGAGTTGGGACCCTGTGTATTGATACTATGGATGTCTTGCAAATGGAAAAAAAATGAGGATAAACCACTTAGCTGGAATTGACATAATACTCATTTTAATTACTATCAATTTGGTAATTCATATTCTATCCCTAAAAATGATTTGGTAACTATGCCAAAAATGAAAATTTGACTGATAAAACACAAACCTCAAAAAGATTTAATATTGCTAAGAAGCAAGCTTTAGAAAGTCTTACTAATGATTAGATACAAGCCTTAGAAAGACTAACTAATAAAAATAATGAAAATTTGACTGATATGATGCAAGCATTAGAAGACATGGTAATGAAAATAAGTAAAAGACTCCTGGGAAGACCTGCCCAACTTGGCCCCAAGTTCTGGCCACCAGGCAGGCTCCCTTCTACCCCCACCCCTACCAAGAAGGCTCCCCTTCTCCAAGATCCCCTGCAGACCCTGCAGTCTCCAAGCCCTGCCCCCAAGCCCATCATCCCCAGAGACCCCCGCCACTTCCTGAGACTTAGAGACAGGTCCCCATCTCCCATTCTGCCCCGGACTTCCCTTCTAGACAAGAGACTTCTTTTCTGGACAAGAGCTCCCATCCTGCCTCGGACTTCCCATCTGGACAAGAGCTCCCATCCTGCCTCGGACTTCCCATTTAGACAAGAGAGTCCCATCTGGACAAGAGAGGGAGACTTCCCGAATCTGTCAGCTCTTTCTGGACCAAGTGCACTGATAAGACCAAGATCGAACACAAGGAGATGGGCAGACGTCAAGGCAGAAGTACATACAACAAAATGAAGAGCAATACAGCTTCACCAGAACCTAGCCCTCCTCCAACATCTAAAGCTGATCATCAAAAATTGGAAGAAGCAGAAGAAAACAGCCTTATGAATAACATCATGAAGAAGGTAGAGGCTCATATAGAGGAAAAGACAAAAAATGGCAAGAGCGCTGTAAAAACCTAGAGGAAAGGACAATTAAAGTAGAAGAAAACAATAAAGTCCTGGAAGAAAACAATAAAGCACTGAAAGAAAATCATGAAAAAGCAATGAAACAAATGGAGGAAACAGTCCAAGACCTGAAAAGGGAAATAGAAAAAATGAAGAAGACACAAACAGAGGGAATGCTGGAAATAGAAAATCTAAGTAAACGATCAGGAGCTTCAGATGCAAGTATAACCAACAGAATGCAAGAGATGGAAGAGAGGATCTCTGGTGTTGAAGATACAGTATAAGAAATAGATTCATCAGTCAAAGAAAACACTAAAGCCAACGAAGTCATGACCCAAAATGTCCAAAAAATTTGGGACACCATGAAAAGACCAAACCTACGAATAATAGGTGCCGCGGACTGGGTCTCAGTAGGGCCACCAGACCGAGGGAGAACGGGGTGAAGGTACTCAGGATAAGTGGGATTTGGCGATGACAGACAGACATAGACACAGAGTATGCTGTGAAACTGGTGCAATTTTACTCAGACCAAGCAGTGAATTTTATGCAGTCATTTGAGGAAGCATGGCAATCGGCCAGTAGGGTGTTAGACATAGAATTAACAATGTGGTGACACAATTTTCTCAGAATGATTAACAGACCTCATGAGTACAGACTTTATTTTTTCTTTTGTGGTTTCTTATCCAGACAGAGAACATTACGGCCCTAGCTGAAGTTTTTTTTTTTTTACATAATTATTACACCTTTGTTTTGTACCAAAATTAAACCCTTTCCATTATAGTTTTAACCATGGTTTCATTTCTGTGAAAATATTTAACCTTTGCCTGTGGGTGAGAAGGCACCAGGGGGGTTGGGACCTAGCTAATCTTTCTATGAACTGTAACTTATGTCATTTTGTTTTTATACTATTATGATTCATCTATCGGTTCCCATGCTTATCATAAGCTCCTGTAAAGGGCAATGGCTCCAAATAATTATTATATCTAGGATTAAAGTTAGGGGGTTGCCACCACTGACCCTTGATGAGAAACTCTATTTGTCCCTGGATAATTTTTGTAGGAATGGCTAATTTTTGTAACTGTCTCCTTGCAGCTGCTGTTGGCTGCGCGTGTGGATTGTTTATGAGTTCCTGGACTTTTATTTTCTCTTCGCTAGAATCTTCGTCCCTCTGAGTCATAAGTTCTTTTTGCTCTAAATCATTTATAAATCCCCCCAAACTTCTAGGACCCTCTTTAACTGATTGCCTAAAAGCTTGAATCATAGGTTGGGGTATTAAGGCCACTTCAGAGGAATCATTATTCTCTTTTATGGGGCACATCAGGAATATTGAGAGCTAACATCATAAAATCAAACACAGGGAAACAGCAATAGTCACAGCTGCAAAGAGAAAAGGCAGAGTGCCAGCCAGCCTCCGCAAGCAGATTTTCGTGGTTCTGTGTAGCCTGGCACCATGATTCGGGCAGATTGATAAGGGGTCACCGGGGGCATAGACCCAAGGGCCGCGAGCCCCCCTTTCCCACATAACCACCTTATCCAAGGCATTTGTCACACAGGAGACACCATCGTGGGTGTGGCATATAGGGATAGAAGAAGGAGAAGAATACCAACTTAAAGGCACAGAAAATATATTCAACAAGATCATAGAAGAAAACTTTCCCAACTTAAGAAAGGAAATGCCAATGAAGATACAAGAAGCCTATAGAACATCAAACAGACTAGACCCCCCCAAAAAAGTCTCCTCGCCACATAATAATTAAACAACTAAACATGCAGAATAAAGAAAGAATATTAAGAGCAGAAAAGGAAAAAGGCCAAGTGACCTATAAAGGCAAACCCATCAGAATTTCACCCAATTTCTCAATGGAGACTTTGAAAGTCAGAAGAACATGGACAGATGTAATGCAGACACTAAGAGACCGTGGATGCCAGCCTAGACTAATATACCCAGCAAAACTTTCAGTCATCATAGATGGAGTGAACAAGACATTCCAAGACAAAGCCAGATTTAAACAACACTTATCCACAAACCCAGCCCTACAGAAAGCACTAGAAGGAAAATTCCAACCCAAGGAAGTCAGATACACCCTTGAAAACACAGGCAATAGATAACCCCACAGCAGTAAACCCCAAAGAAAAGAACTACACAAACACTACCACCAAAAAATAACAGGAATGAACAATCACTGGTCATTAATATCTCTTAATATCAATGGACTTAATTCACCTATAAAAAGACACAGGCTAACAGAATGGATAAGAAAGCAGAACCCATCTTTCTGCTGCATACAAGAAACACACCTCAAATACAATAACAGACACTACCTAAGAATAAAAGGCTGGGAAAAGACTTTCCAATCAAACGGTCTTAAGAAACAAGCAGGTGTAGTCATCCTGATATCCAACAAAATAGATTTCAAACTAAAATCAATCAAAAGAGATCAAGAAGGGCATTACATATTCATCACAGGAAAGATGCACCAAGAGGAAGTTTCAATCCTGAACATTTATGCCCCAAACACAAGGGCACCCACATATGTAAAAGAAACATTACTAAGCTTAAACCACATATAAAACCCCACACATTAATAGTGGGAGACTTCAACACCCCACTTTCACCACTGGACAGATCTCCCAAATCAAAACTTAACAGAGAAATAAAGAACTTAACTGATGTCATGACTCAAATGGACTTAATTGATATCTACAGAACATTCCATCCTAACAAAAAAGAATATACCTTCTTCTCAGCACCCCATGGAACCTTCTCTAACATCGACCACATATTTGGCCACAAAGCAAATCTCAACAGATACAAAAAAATTGGAATAGCCTCCTGTGTTTTATCAGACCACCAAGGTTTAAAGTTAGATTTCAACAACAACAAAAACTACAGAAAACCTACAATCTCATGGAAACGGAATAATGCTCAAATGAATTACCAATGGATTAGGGAAGAAATAAAGACAGAAATTAATGAAGACACCACATACCCAAACCTATGGGACACTATGAAAGCAGTGCTAAGAGGGAAATTAATAGCACTAAATGCTCACATAAACAAGTTGGAGAAATCTCACACTAGTGACTTAACTACACACCTGAAAGCTCTAGAACAAGAAGAAGCAAAGTCTCACAGGAAAAATAGATGCCAGGAAATCATCAAAGTGAGAGCTGAAATCAATAAAATAGAAACAAAGAGAATAATACAAAAATCAATGAAACAAAGAGTTGGTTCTTTGAGAAAATCAACAAGATAGACAAGCCCTTAGCCAAACTATCCAAAAGACAGAGAGAGAGCATCCAGATGAACAAAATCAGAAATGAAAAGGGGGACATAACAACAGACATTGAGGAAATCCAGAGAATCATCAGGTCATACTTCAAAAACCTCTATTCCACAAAACTGGAAAATCTAAAAGAAATGGATAATTTTCTGGATAGGTACCACATACCTAAGTTAAATAAAGACCAGATAAACTATTTCAATAGTCCAATAACTCCTAAGAGTGGTTTTCTCTTTAGGCAACCCAGTGGTGAATTCACCTTCCTAAACGGAGTTGAATCACATGCAGGCTCTTTGGCTATGAGCAAAAGTTCTTTTCGGGTTAGGAAAGTCAATATTGGGCTCCCATTGACATACACAGTCCAAATGGCACTCGCGTATGTTCCCAGGAAGTACAGTGCATTGGATGGGAGACAAGCTACTGTTTTGCTCAGTTGACTAAGCAGAGTTGAACTAGATATGGCCCTTGTATTTAGGAAGCACAGTTTTGTTGTTCTGAGACAGCTCACTGTTCTGGCTGTATAGGAAACTCCATATAGTAGAAGAGTGCGCTTCTCTCAAAAGTAGAGTGGTTTTCTCTTTAGGAAACCTAGTGTTGAATTCACATTCCTAAACGAAATTGAATCACATGCAGTCTCTTATCCGACTAGCTACAGTTCTTTTCGGATTAGGAAAGTCTCTAATGGGCTACCTTGGAGATACACAGTGCAAATGGCACTCGTGTCTGTTCCCAGCAAGTACAGTGCATTGGATGGAAGAGAAGCTACTGTTTTGCTCAGTTTCCTAAGCAGAGTTGAACTAAATATGGCCCTTGTGTTTCGGAAGCACAGTTTTTTTGTTCTGAGACTGCTCACTGTTCTGGCTGTATAGGAAACTCCATATGGTAAAAGAGTTTGTTTTTCTGAAAAGTAGAGTGGTTTTTTATTTAGGCAACCAAGTGTTGAATTCACCTTCCGAAACGGAGCTGAATCACATGCAGTCTATTATCCTACGAGCAACAGTTCTTTTTTGTGTAGCAAAAGTCACTATTGGGCTCCCTTTGAGATACACAGTACGAATGGCACTCGCTTCTGTTCCCAGCGAGTACAGTGCATTGGATGGAAGAGAAGGTACTGTTTTGCTCAGTTTCCTAAGCAGAGTTGAACTACATATGGCCCTTGTGTTTAGAAAGCAAAGTATTTTTGTTCTGAGCCAGCTCACTGTTCTGACTGTATAGGAAACTCCATATAGTAGAAGGGTGTGTTTTTCTCAAAAGCAGAGAGGTTTTCTCTTTAGGCAACCCAGTGTTGAATTCACCTTCCTAAATGGAGTTGAATCACATGCAGTCTCTTTTACTACAAGCAACATTTCTTTTCGGGTATGGAAAGTCATTATTGGGCTCCCATTGAATACACAGTGCAAATGGCACTCGAGTCTGTTCCCAGCAAGGACAGTGCATTGGATGGAAGAGAAGCTACTGTTTTGCTCACTTTCCTAAGCAGAGTAGAACTAAATATGGCCCTTGTGTTTAGGAAGAACAGTTTTTTGTTCTGAGACAGCCCACTGTTCTGGCTGTATAGGAAACACCATATAGTAGAACAGTGTGCTTTTCTAAAAAGTAGAGTAGTTTTCTCTTTGGAAAACGAGTGTTGAATTCACCTTCCTAAACGGAGCTGAATCATATGCAGTCTCTTATCCAACAAGCAACAGTTCTTTTCGGGTAAGAAAAATCACTATTGGGCTCCCTCTGAGATACACAGTGCAAATGGCACTCGCGTCTCTTCCCAGCAAGTACAGTGCATTGGATGGAAGTGAAGCTACTGTTTTGCTCAATTTCCTAAGCAAAGTTGAACTAGATAAGGCCCTTTTGTTTAGGAAGCACAGTTTTTTGTTGTGAGCCAGCTCACTCTTCTGGCTGTATAGGAAAATCCATATTGAAGAACATGTGCTTTTCTCTAAATCAGAGCGGTTTTCTGTTAAGGTACACAGTGTTGAATTCACCTTCCAAATGGAGTAGAATCACATGCTGTCTCTTATCCTACTAGCAACAGTTCTTTTCAGGTTAGGAAAGTCACTATTGGGCTCCCATTGAGATACACAGCGCAAATGGCACTCACGTCTCTTCGCAGCAAGTATAGTGCACTGGATGGAAGATAAGCTACTGTTTTGCTCAGTTTCCCTAGCATAGTTGAACTAGATATGGCTCTTGTGTTTAGGAAGCACAGTTTTTTGTTCTGAGCCAGCTCACTGTTCTGGCTGTATAGGAAATTCCATAAAGTAGAAGATTGTGCTTTTCTCAAAAGTACAGTGGATTTCTCTTTAGGCAACCCAGAGTTGAATTCCACTACCTAAATGGAGTTGAATCACATGCAGGCTCTTTTGCTATGAGCAACAGTTCTCTTCGGGTAAGGAAAGTCACTAATGGGCTCCCTTTGAGATACACAGTGGAAATGGCACTCGCGTCTGTTCCCAGCAAGTACAGTGCATTGGATGGAAGAGAAGCTACTGTTTTGCTCATTTTCCTAAGCAGTGTTGAACTAGATATGGCCCTTGTGTTTAGGAGGCACAGTTTTTTTGTTCTGAGTTAGTTCACTCCGCTGAGTGTATAGGAATCTCCATATATTAGAAGAGTGTGCTTTTTTTAAAAAGCAGAGTGGATTTCTCTTTAGGCAATCCAGTGTTGAATTCACCTTCCTAAGCGGAGTTGAATCACATGCAGTCTCTTATCCTACCAGCAAGAGATGTTTTCGGGTAATGAAAGGCACTGTTGGGCTCCCATTGAATACACAATGCAAATGGCACTCCTGTCTGTTCCCAGCAAGTAGAGTGCATTGGATGGAAGAGAAGCTACTGTTTTGCTCAGTTTCCTAAGCAGAGTTGAACTAGATATGGCTTTTGTGTTTAGGAAGCACGGTTTTTTTTGTTCTGAACCAGCTCACTGTTCTGGTTGTATATGAAACTTCATATAGTAAAAGAGTGGGCGTTTCTCAAAATTACAGTGGATTTCTCTTTAGGCAACCCAGAGTTCAATTCACCTTCCTAAACACAGTTGAATCACATGCAGGCTCTTTTGCTATGAGCAACAATTCTTTTCTGGCAAGGAAAGTCACTATTGGGCTCCCTTGGAGATACAACGGACAAATGGAACAAGCGTCTGTTTGCAGCAAGCACAGTGCATTGGAAGGAAGAGAAGCTACTGTTTTGCTCAGTTTCCTAAGCAGAGTTGGACTAGATATGGCCCTTGTGTTTAAGAAGCACAGTTTTTTTTTGTTCTGAGCCAGCTCACTGTTCTTGCTGATTATGCAACTCCATCTAGTAGGAGAGTGTGCTTTTCTCAAAAGCAGAGTGGTTTTCTCTTTAGGCAACCCAGTGTTGAATTCACCTTCCTAAACGGAGCAGAATCACATGCAGCCTCTACCTAAGGGCAACAGTTCTTTTCGGGTAAGGAAAGTCACTAATGGGCTACCCTTGAGATACACAGTGCAATGGCACTCGAGTCTGTTCCCAGCAAGTATAGTGCACTGGATGGAAGACTAGCTACTGTTTTGCTCAGTTTTCTAAGCAGAGTTATACTAGATATGGCCCTTGTGTTTAGGAAGCACAGTTATTTTGTTCTTAGCCAGCTCACAGTTCTGGCTGTATAGGAAACATCATAAAGTAGAAGATTGTGCTTTTCTCAAAAACACAGTGGATTTTTCTTTAGCAACCCAGTGTTGAATTCTACTTCCTAAATGGAGTTGAGTCAAATGCACGCTCTTTTGCTATGAGCAACAGTTCTTTTCTGGTAGGGAAAGTCACTAATGGGCTCCCTTTGGTATACACAGTGCAAATGGCACTCGCATCTGTTCCCAGCAAGTAAAGTGCATTGATTTGAAGAGAAGCTACTGTTTTGCTCAGTTTCCTGAGCAGAGTTGAACTAGATAAAGCCCCTTTGTTTAGGAATCACAGTTTTTTGTTCTGAGCCAGATCACTCTACTGGATGTATAGGAAACTCCATATTGAAGAACAGTGTGCTTTTCTCTAAATCGGAGTGGTTGTCTGATTAGACAACCCAGTGTTGAATTCACTTTCCTAAACGGAGCAGAATCACATGCAGGCTCTGATCCTACTAGCAACAGTTCTTTTCAGGTTAGGAAAGTCACTATTTGGCTCCCTTTGAGATACACAGTACAAATGGCACGCGTGTCTCTTCCCAGCAAGTACAGTGCATTGGATGGAAGAGACGCTACAGTTTTGCTCAGTTTCCCTAGCAGAGTTGAACTAGATATGGTTCTTGTGTTTTGGAATCACAGTTTTTTGTTCTGAGCCAACTCACTGTTCTGGCTGTATAGGAAACTTCATAAGGTAGAAGAGTGTGCTATTCTCAAAAGTACAGTGGATTTCTCTTTACTCAACCCAGAGTTGAATTCTACTTCCAAATCGGAGTTGAATCACATGCAGGCTATTTTGCTATGAGCAACAATTCTCTTTGGGTAAGGAAAGTCACTAATGGGCTCCGTTTATAGATACAGAGTGCAAATGGCACCGTGTCATTTCCCAGCAGGTACAGTGCATTGAATTGAAGAGAAGCTACTCTTTTGCTCATTTTCCTAGGCAGTGTTGAACTAGATATGGCCCTTGCATTTAGGAAGCACAGTTTTTTCTTCTGAGCCAGCTCACTGTTCTGGCTCTATAGGAAACTCCATGTAGAAGAAGAGTGTGCTTTTCTCAAATCAGAGTGGTTTTCAGTTTAGACAACACAGTGTTGAATTCACCTTCCTAAATGGAGTAGAATCTCAAGCACACTCCTATCCTACTAGCAACACATCTTTTCAAGTTAGGAAAGAAACTATTGGGCTCACATTTAGATACACAGTGCAAATGGCACTTGCGTCTCTTTCCAGAAAGTATAGTGCTTGGATGAAAGAGATGATACTGTTTTGCTCAGTTTCCTAGGCTGAGTTGAACTAGATATGGGCCTTGTGTAGGAAGCACAGATTTTTGTTCTGAGCTAGCTCACTCTTCTGGCTGTATAGGAAACTCAATATAGAAGAGTGTGCTTTTCTCTAAATCAGAGTGGTTTTCTGTTTAGACAATCCAGTGTTGAATTCACCTTCTTAAACGGAGTAGAATCACCTGCAGTCTCTTATCCTACTAGCAACAGTTCTTTTCAGGTTGGGAAAGTCACTATTGGGCTCCCATTGAGATACACAGTGCAAATGGCACTCGCGTCTGTTTCAAGCAAGTATAGTGCACTGGATGGAAAACAAGCTACTGTTTTGTTTTGTTTCCTAAGCAGAGTTGAACTAGATATGGCCCTTGTGTTTAGGAAGCACAGTTTTTTTGTTCTGACCAGATCACTCTTCGGGCTAATTGGCAACTCCATCTAGTAGGAGAGTGTGCTTTTCTCAAAAGCAGAGTGTTTTTCTCCTTAGGAAACCCATGTTGAATTCACCTTCCTAAAAGAAGTTGAATCACATGCAGTCTCTTAACCTACGAGCAACAGTTCTTTTCGGAAAAAGAAAGTCTCTACAGGGATCCCTGTGAGATACACAGTACAAATGGAACTTGTATCTGTTCCCAGCAAATACAGTGCATTGAATGGAAGAGCAGCTACTGTTTGGCTCAGTTTACTAAGCAGTTTTGAACTAGATATGGCCCTTGTGTTTAGGAAGCACAGTCTTTTTGTTCTGAGCCAGCTCACTCTTCTGGCTCTATAGGAAACTCAATATAGTAGAAGAGTGTTCTTTTCTCTAAAGCAAGTGGATTTCTCTTTAGGCAACAAAGTGTTGAATTCACCTTCCTAAAGGAGTAGAATCACAAGCAGTCTCTTATACTACAAGCAACAATTCTTTTCAGGTAAGGAAAGTCATTATTGGGCTCCCATTGAATAAACAGTGCAAATGGCAATCACATCTTACACCCGCAAGTACAGTGCATTGGATGGAAGTGAAGCTACTGTTTTGCTAAGTTTCCTAAGCAGTGTTGAACTAGATATGGCCCTAGTGTTTAGGAAGCACAGTTTTTTGTTCTGAGCCAGCTCACTGTTCTGGCTGTATAGGAAACTCCATATAGAAGAAGAATATGCTTTTGTCTAAATCAGAGTGGTTTTCTGTTTAGACAACCGAGTGTTCAATTCACCTTCCTAAACTGTGTAGAATCACAAGCAGTATCTTATCCTACTAGCAACAGTTCTTTTCAGGTTAGGAAAGTCACTATTGCACTCCCATTTAGATACAAAGTGCAAATGGCACTTGCGTCTCTTCCCAGCAAGAACAGTGCACGAAAGGAAGAGAAGCTACTGTTTTGCTCAGTTTCCTAAGCAGAGTTGAACTAGGTATGGCCCTGGTGTAGGAAGCACAGAGTTTTTTCTGAGCCAGCTCACTGTTCTGGCTGTGTAGGAAACTCCATATAGTAGAAGAGGGCACTTTTCTCAAAAGCAGAGTCGTTTTCCCTTTAGGCAACCCACTGTTGAATTCACCTTCCTAAACGGAGTTGAATTTTTTGTTCTGAGCCAGCTCACCATTCTGGCTCTATAGGAAAATCCACAAAGAAGAAATGTGTGCTATTCTCAAAAGTACAGTGGATTCTCCTTAGGCAACCCTTTGTTGAATTCTACTTCCTGAACGGAGTTGAATCTCATGCAGGCTCTTTTGCTATGAGCAACAAATTTTATCGGGTAAGGAAATTCACTATTGAGCTCCCTTTGAGATACACAGTGCAAATGGCACTCGCGTCTGTTCCCTTCAGGCACAGTGCGTTGCATGGAAGAGAAGCTACTGTTTTGCTCAGTTTCCTAAGCAGAGTTGAACTTGATATGGCACTTGTGTTTAGGAAGCATAGTTTTTTTGTTCTAAGCCAGGTCACTGTTCTGGCTGAATAGGCATCTCCATCCTGGAGGAGAGTGTGCTTTTCTCAAAAGCAGAGTAGTTTTCTATTTAGGCAACCCAGTGTTGATTTCACCTTCCTAAATGAGTTGAATCATATGCAGTCTCTTATCCTACAAGCAACAGTTCTTTTCGGTTTAGGAAAGTCACTCCAGGGCTCCCATTGAGATACACAGTGCAAATGGCACTTGTATCTGTTCCCAGCAAGTACTGTGCTTTGGATGGAAGAGAAGCTACTGTTTTCTCAGTTTCCTTAGCAGAGTTGAACTACATATGCCCCTTGTGTTTAGGAAGCACAGCTTTTTGTTCTGAGCCAGCTCACTGTTCTGGCTGTATAGGAAACTCCATATAGTAACAGTGGGCATTTCTCAAAAGTAGAGTGGATTTCTCTTTAGGCAACCAACTGTTGAATTCTACTTCCTAAACGGAGTTGAATTACATGCAGGCTCTTTTGCTATGAACAACAGTTCTTTTTGGGTAAGGAAAGTCAGTAATGGGTTCCATTTGAGATACACAGTGCGAATGGCACTCGCGTCTGTTCCCATCAAGAACAGTCTATTGGATGGAAGAGAAGCTACTGTTTTGCTCAGTTTCCTAAGAAGAGTTGAAATAGGTATTGCCCTTGTGTTTAAGAAGCACAGTTTTTTTGTTCTGAGCCAGCTCACTGTTCTGGCTTTATAGGAAACTGAATATAGAAGAGTGTGCTTTTCTCTAAATCAGAGTGGTTTTCTGTTTAGACAACCCAGTGTTGAATTCACCTTCTTAAATGCAGTAGGATCACATGCAGTCTCATATCCTACTAGCAACAGTTCTTTTCAGGTTAAGAAAGTCACTATTGGGCTCCCATTGAGATACACAGTGCAAATGGCACTCGCCTGTTTTCCCAGCAAGTACAGTGCATTGGATGGAAGAGAAGCTACTGTTTTGCTCAGTTTCCTAAGCAGAATTGAACTAGACATGGCCCTTGTGTTTAGGAAGCACAGTTTTTTGTTCTGAGCCAGCTCACTGTTCTGGCTGTATAGGAAACTCCACAAAGTAGAAGAGTGTGCTATTCTCAAAAGTACAGTGGATTTCTCGTTAGGCAACCCTTTGTTAAATTCTACTTCCTAAACGAAGTTGAATGACATGCTGGCTCTTTTGCTATAAGCAACAGTTTTTTTTTTCGGTAAGGAAAGTCACTATTGAGCTCCCTTTGAGATACAGAGTGCAAATAGCACTCAGGTCGGTTCGCCTCAAGCACAGTGCATTGCATGGAAGAGAAGCTACTGTTTTTCTCAGTTTCTTAAGCAGAGTTGAACTTGATATGGCCCTTGTGTTTAGAAAGCACAGTTTTTTTTGTTCTGAGCCAGCTCACTGTTCTGGCTGTATAGGAAACTCCATATAGTAGAAAAGTGTGCTTTACTCAAAAGCAGAGTGGTTTTCTCTTTAGGCAACACGGTGATGAATTCACCTTCCTAAACGCAGTTGAATAACATGCAAGCTCTTTTCCTATGAGCAACAGTTCTTTTCGGGTTAGGAAAGTCACTAGTGGTCTCACATTGAGATAAACAGTGCAAATGGCACTCGCTTCTGATCCCAGCAAGTACAGTGCATTGGATGGAAGAGAAGCCACTGTTTTGCTCAGTTTCCTAAGCATTGTTGAACTGAATATAGCCCTTGTGTTTTCGAAGCACAGTCCTTTTTTCTGAGCCAACGCACTGTTCTGGCTGCATGGGAAGCTCCATGCAGTAGAAGAACGCGCTTTTCTCATAAGCAGAGTGGTTTTTCTTTAGGCAAGCCAGTGTTGAATTCACCTTCCTAAACAGAGTTGAATCACATACAGGCTCTTTTGCTGTGTGAAAGAGTAATTTTTGGCTTAGGAAAGTCACTATTTGGCTACCATTGAAATACACAGTGCAAATGGCACTCTCGTCTGTTCCCAACAAGCACGGTGCATAGGATGGAAGAGAAGCTACTGGTTTGCTCAGTTTCCTAAGCATAAGTGAAATAGATATGACTCTTCTGTTTAGGAAGCACAGATTTTTTGTTCTGAACCAGCTCACTGTTCTCGCTCTATAGGAAACTCCATCTAGTAGAAGAGAGTGCTTTTCTCAAAAGCAGAGTGGTTTTCTCTTTAGGCAACCCAGTGTTGAATTTACCTTTATAAACGGAGTTGAATAACATGCAGTCTCTTCCTATCGGCAACAGTTCTTTTCGGAAAAAAAGTCACTAATGGGCTCCCTTTGAGATACACAGTACAAATGGCAATCATGTCTGTTCCCAACAATACAGTACATTGGATGGAAGAGAAGGTACTGTTTTCCTCAGTTTCCTAAGCTGAGATGAACGATATATGGCACTTTTATTAAGGAAGCACAGTTTTTTTCTAATGAGCGAGCTCACTGTTCTGGTTGTATAGAAAACTCCATATAGAGGAGAGTTTGCTTTTTCAAGGGCAGAGTGGTTTTCTGTTTAGGCAACTCAGTGTTGAAATCACCTTCCTAAACAGAGTTGAATAACATGCAGTCTCTTATCCTACAATCAACAGTTCTTTTCTGGTTAGGAAAGGAACTATTTGGCTCCCATGAGATACACAGTGCAAATGGCACAGGTGTCTGGTCCCAGTAAATATAGTGCATTGGATGGAAGACAAGCTACTGTTTTGCTCAGTTTCTCACGCTGAGTTGAACTAGATATGGCCCTTGTGTTTAGGAAGCATAGTTTTTTGTTCTGAGGCAGCTCACTTTTCTGGCTGTATAGGCAACTCCATAAAGAAGAAGAGTGTGCTTTTCCAAAAGTACAGTGGATTTCTCTTTAGGCAACCCAGTGTTGAAATCACCTTCCTAAACGAAGTTGAATAACATGCAGTCTCTTGTCATACAAGGAACAGTTCTTTTGTTAAGGAAAGTCACTATTGGGCTCCCATTGAGATACACAGTGCAAATGGCACTCCTGTCTGTTCCCAGCAAGTACTGTGTATTGGATGTAAGAGAAGCTACTGTTTTGCTCAGTTTCCTAAACAGAGTTGAACTACATATGGCACTTGTATTTAGGAAGGACAGATTTTTTGTTCTGAACCAGCTTACTGTTCTCGCTGTATAGGAAACTTCATATAATAGAAGAGTGCGCTTTTCTCAAAAGTACAGTGGATTTCTCTTTAGACAACACATTGTTGAATTCTACCTCCTAAATGGAGTTGAATCACATGCAGACTCTTTTCCTATGAGCAACAGTTCTTTTCGGGTAAGGAAAGTCACTATTGGGCTCCCTTTGAGATAAACAGTGCAAATGGCACTTGCGTCTGTTCCCAGCAAGCACAGTGCATAGGATGGAAGAGAAGCTACTGTTTTGCTCAGTTTCCTAAGCAGAGTTGAAATAGATATGGCACTTGTATTTAGGAAGCACAGATTTTTTGTTCTGAACCAGCTCACTGTTCTCGCTGTATAGGAAACTCCACCTAGTAGAAGAGAGCCCTTTTCTCAAAAGCAGAGTGGTTTTCTCTTTAGACAACCCAGTGTTGAATTCAACTTCCTAAACGGAGTTGAATCACATGCAGTCTCTTCCTATGGGCAACATTTTTTTCAGGAAAGGAAAGTCACTACTGGGCTCCATTTGAGATACACAGTAAAAATGGCATTGACATCTGTGCCCAGCAAGTTCAGTGCATTGCATGGAAGAGAAGGTACTGTTTTCCTGGTTTCCTAAGCTGAGATGAAATATATATGGCACTTTTATATAGAAGCACAGTTTTTTTGTACTGAGCGAGCACACTGTTCTGGTTTTATAGGAAAATGCATATAGAGGAAGAGTGCGTTATTTTCAAAAGCAGAGTGGTTTTCTGTTTAGGCAACTCAGTGTTGATTTCACCTTCCTAAATGGAGTTGAATCACATGCAGTTTCTTATCCTACACTCAACAGTTCTTTTCAGGTATGAAAGTCACTATTGGGCTTTTTTGAGAAGCACAGTGCAAATGGCACTTGCGTCTGTCCCAGGAAATCCAGTGCATTGGATGTAAGAGAAGCTATTGTTTTGCTCAGTTTCCTAAGCAGAGTTGAACTATATATGGCACTTGTCTTTAGGAAGCACTGTTTTTTTGTTCTGAAACAGCTCACTGTTCTCAATGTATAGGAAACTCCATATAGTAGAAGAGTGTGCTTTTCTCAAAAGTACAGTTGATTTCTCTTTAGACAACACAGTCTTGAATTCTACCTCCTAAACGGAGTTGAATCACATGCAGGCTCTTTTGCTATGAGCAACAGTTTTTTTCCGGGTAAGAAAAGTCACTATTGGGCTCCCTTTGTGATACACAGGGCATACGTCACTCTCGTCTGTCCCAGCAAGCACAGTGCATAGTATAGAAGAGAAGCTACTGTTTTGCTCAATTTCCTAAGCACAGTTGAACACTATAGATATGGCACTTTTATTTAGGAAGCCAATTTTTTTTTGTTCTGAGCCAGCTCACTTTTCTGGCTGTATAGGAAACTCCATATAGAAGCAGAGTGCGCTTTTCTCAAAAGCAGAGTGGTTTTCCATTTAGGCAACCCAGTGTTGAAATCACCTTCCTAAACGAAGTAGAATCAGATGCAGTCTCTTTTCGTACAAGTAACAGTTCTTTTCGGGTTAGGAAAGTCACTATTGGTCTCATATTGAGTTACACAATGCAAATGGCACTCACATCTGTTCCGAGCAAGTACGGTGCATTAGATGGAAGAGATGCTACTGTTTTGCTCAGTTTGCTAAGCAGTGTTGAACTAGGTATGGCCCTTGCGTTTAGGAAGCACAGTGTTTTTGTTCTGAGCCAGCTCACTGTTCTGGCTGTATAGGAAAGTCCATAGAGTAGAAGAACGCGATTTTCTCAAAAGCAGAGTGGTTTTCTCTTTAGGAAAGCCAGTGTTGAATTCACCTTCCTAAACGGAGTTGAATCACAAGCAGGCCCTTTTGCCTTGAACAACAGTTCTTTTGGTTTTAGGAAATTCACTATGCGGCTACCATTGAGATACAGAGTGCAAATGGCTCTCACGTCTGTTCCCAGCAAGTATAGTGCATTGGATGGTAGACAAGCTACTGTTTTCCTCAGTTTCCTAAGCTGAGATGAACTATATATGGCACTTTTATTATAGAAGCACAGTTTTTTTGTACTGAGCGAGCTCACTGTTCTGGTTTTATAGGAAAATGCATATAGAGGAAGAGTGCGCTATTTTCAAAAGCAGAGTGGTTTTCAGTTTAGGCAACTCAGTGTTGAATTCACCTTCCTAAATGGAGTTGAATCTCATGCAGTTTCTTTTCCTACAATCAACAGTTCTTTTCAGGTATGAAAGTCACTATTGGGCTTTTTTGAGAAGCACAGTGCAAATGGCACTTTCATCTGTCCCAGCAAGTCCAGTGCATTGGATGTAAGAGAAGCTATTGTTTTGCTGAGTTTCCCAAGCAGAGTTGAACTATATATTGCAATTGTTTTAAGAAGCACAACTTTTTTGTTCTGAGGTAACTCACTGTTCTGGCTGTAGAAGAAACTCCTTATAGTGCAAGAGTGTGCTTTTCTCAAAAGTACAGTGGATTTCTCTTTAGACAACCCAGTGTCGAATTCACCTTCCAAAACGGAGGTGAATCACATGCAGTCCCTTTTGCTACAATCAACAGTTCTTTTTGGGTAAGGAAAGTCAGTATTGGGTTCCCATTGAATACACAGTGCAAATGGCACTTGTGTCTGTTCCCAGCAAGTATAGTGCATTGGATGGTAGACAAGCTACTGTAAGAGAAGCTATTGTTTTGCTCAGTTTCCTAAGCAGAGTTGAACTAGATATGGCCCTTATGTTTACGAAGCACAGTTTTGTTGTTCTGAGCCAGCTCACTGTTCTGGCTGTATAGGAAACTCCATAAAGTAGAAGAGTGTGCTTTTCTCAAAAGGACAGTGGATTTTTCTTTATGCAACCCAGGTTTGAATACTACTTCCTAAACGAAGTTGAATCACATGCAGGCTCTTTTGGTTTGAGCAACAGTTCTTTTCGGGTAAGGAAAGTCACTTATGGGCTCCCTTTGAGATACACAGTGCAAATGACACTCGTGTCTGTTCCCAGGAAGTACAGTGCATTGGATGGAAGAGAAACTACTGTTTTGCTCTGTTTCCTAAGCAGTGTTGAACTAGATATGGCCCTTGTGTAGGAAGGACAGTGTTTTTGTTCTGAGCCAGCTCACTGTTTGGGCTGTTTAGGAAACTCCATATAGTAGAAAACTGTGCTTTTCTCATAAACAAAGTGGCTTTCTGTTTAGACAACCCAGTGTTGGATTCACCTTCCTAAACGGAGTTGAATAACATGCAGTCTCTTATCCTACAATCATCAGTTCTTTTTGGTTTAGGAAAGTCACTGTTAGTCTCCCAATGAGATACACAGTGCAAATGGCACACGCCTCTGTTGCCAGCAAGTACAGTGCATTGGATGGAAGAGAAGCTACTGTTTTGCTCAGTTTCCTAAGCAGAGTTGGACTAGATATGGCTCTTGTGTTTAGAAAGAAGAGTTTTTTTTCTGATCCAGCTCACTGTTCTGGATGTATTGGACACTCCAGATAGAAGAAGACTGTGCTTTTCTCTCAATTTGAGTGGTTTTCTGTTTAGGCAACCCATTCTTGAATTCAACTTCCTAAACGGAGGTGAATTACATGCAGTCTCTTTTGCTACAAGCAACAGTTCTTTTTGTGTAAGGACAGTCAGTATTGGGCTCCCATTGAATACACAGTGCAAATGGTACTTGCATCTGTTCCCAGCAAGTACAGTGCATTGGATGGAAGAGAAGCTACTGTTTTGCTCAGTTTTCTAAGCAGATTTGAACTAGATATGGCCCTTGTGTTTAGGAAACACAGTTTTTTTTTCTGAGCCAGCTCACTATTCTGGCTGTATAGGAAACTCCATATAGAAGAAGACTGTGCTTTTCTCTAAATCTGAGTGGTTTTCTGTTTAGGCAACCCAGTGTTGATTCACCTTCCTAAACGAAGTTGAATAACATGCAGTCTCTTATCCTCCTACCAACAGTTCTTTTGGTAAGGAAAGTCACTATTCGTCTCCCATTGATATACACAGTGCAAATGGCACTCGCGTCTGTTCCCGCAAATACAGTGCATTGGATGGAAGAGAAGCTACTGTTTTCCTCAGTTTCCTAAGCAGAGTTGAACTAGATATGTCACTTGTATTTAGGAAGCACAGTTTGTTTGTTCTGAACCATCTCACTGTTCTCAATGTATAGGAAATTCCATATAGTAGAATAGGGTGCTTTTCTCAAAAGTACAGTGGATTTCTCTTTAGGCAGCACAGTGTTGAATTCTACCTCCTAAACAGAGTTGAATCACATGCAGGCTCTTTTGCTATGAGCATCAGTTCTTTTCGGGTAAGAAAAGTCACTATTGGGCTCCCTTTGAGATACACCGGGCAAAAGGCACTCGCGTCTGTCCCAGCAAGCACAGTGTATAGGATGGAAGAGAAGCTACTCTTTTGCTGAGTTTTCTAAGCACCGTTGAACTCTATAGATATGGCACTTTTATTTAGGAAGCACATTTTTTTTTGTTCTGAGCCAGCTCACTGTTCTGGCTCTATAGGAAACTCCATATAGAAGAAGAGTACGCTTTTCTCAAAAGCAGAGTGGTTTTCTACTTAGGCAACCCAGTGTTGAATTCACCTTCCTAAACGAAGTAGAATCAGATGCAGTCTCTTTTCGTACAAGTAACAGTTCTTTTCGGGTTAGTAAAGTCACTATTGGTCTCCCATTGAGTTACACAATGCAAATGGCACTTTCGGCTGTTCCCAGCAAGTACAGTGCATTGGATGGAAGAGAAGGTACCGTTTTGCTCAGTTTGCTAAGCAGTGTAGAACTAGATATGGCCCTTGTTTTTCGGAAGCACAGCGTTTTTGTTCTGAGCCAGCTCACTGTTCTGGCTGTATAGGAACGTCCATAGAGTAGAAGAATGCGATTTTCTCAAAAGCAGAGTGGTTTTCTCTTTAGGCAAGACAGTGTTGAATTCACCTTCCTAAACGGAGTTGAATCACATGCAGGCTCTTTTGCCTTGAGCAACAGTTCTTTTCGTTCTAGAAAAGTCACTATGTGGCTCCCATTGAGATACACAGTGCAAATGGCTCTCACGTCTGTTCCCAGCAAGTATAGTGCATTGGATGGAAGAGAAGCTGCTGTTTTGCTCAGTTTTCTAAGCAGAGTTGAACTAGATATGGCCCTTATGTTTAGGAAGCACAGTTTTTTTGTTCTGGGCCAGCTCACTGCTCTGGCCTTATAGGAAACTCCATAAAGTAGAAGAGTGTGCTTTTCTCAAAAGCACACTGGATTTCTCTTTAGGCAACCCAGTTTTGAATACTACTTCCTAAATGTAGTTGAATCACATGCAGGCTCTTTTGGTGTGAGCAACAGTTCTTTTCGGGTAAGGAAAGTCACTAATGGGCTCCCTTTGAGATACACAGTGACAAATGACACTCGTGTCTGTTCCCAGGAAGTACAGTGCATTGGATGGAAGAGAGGCTACTGTTTTGCTCTGTTTCCTAAGCAGTGTTGAACTAGATATGGCCCTTGTGTAGGAAGCACAGTGTTTTTGTTATGAGCCAGCTCACTGTTCGGGCTTTTTCGGAAACTCTATATAGTAGAAGACTGTGCTTTTCTCATAAACAGAGTGGTTTTCTGTTTAGACAACCCAGTGTTGAATTCACCTTCCTAAACGAAGTTGAATAACATGCAGTCTCTTATCCTACAAGCAACAGTTCTTTTCGGGTTAGGAAAGTCACTATTGGTCTCCCATTGAGATACACAGTGCAAATGGCACACGCCTCTCTTCCCAGCAAGTACAGTGCATTGGATGGAAGAGAAGCTACTGTTTTGCTCAGTTTCCTAAGCAGAGTTGAAATAGATATGGCTCTTGTGTTTAAGAAGCACAGATTTTTTGTTCTGAACGAGCTCTCTGCTCTCGCTGTATAAGAAACTCCATCTAGTAGAAGAGAGTGCTTTTTTCAAAACAGAGTGGTTTTCTCTTTAGGCAACCCAGTGTTGAATTTACCTTCATAAACGGAGTTGAATCACAAGGATTCTCTTCCTATGGGCAACAGTTCTTTTCAGGAAAGGAAAGTCACTAATGGGCTCCCTTTTAGATACACAGTAATAATGGCACTCGTGTCTGTTCCTAGCAAGTACAGTGCATTGGATGAAAGAGAAGGTACTGTTTTCCTCAGTTTCCTAAGCTGAGATCAACTATATATGGCAGTTTTATTAAGGAAGCACAGTTTTTTTCTACTGAGCGATCTCACTGTTATGGTTGTATAGGAAGCTCGATATAGAGGAGAGTGTGCTTTTCTCATGAGCAGAGTGGTTTTCTGTTTAGGCAACTCAGTGTTGAATTTACCTTCGTAAACGGAGTTGAATAACATGCAGTCTCTTATCCTACAATCAACAGTTCTTTTCTGGTTAGGAAAGGAATTATTTGGCTCCCATTGAGATACACAGTGCAAATGGCACTGGTGTCTGTTCCCAGCAAGTATAGTACATTGGATGGAAGACAAGCTACTGTTTTGCTCAGTTTCCTAAACAGAGTTGAACTAGATATGGCCCTTGTGTTTAAGAAGCATAGTTTTTTTGTTCTGAGCCAGCTCACTGTTCTGGCTGTATAGGAAACTCAATAAAGAAGACGATTGTGCTTTTCTCAAAAGTACAGTGGATTTCTCTTTAGGCAATATATTGTTGAATTCTACCTCCTAAATGGAGTTTAATCACATGCAGGCTCTTTTCCTATGAGCAACAGTTCTTTTCGGGTAAGGAAAGTCACTATTGGGCTCCCATTGAGATACACAGTGCAAATGGCACTTGCGTCTGTTCCCAGCAAGCACAGTGCATAGGATGGAAGAGAAGCTACTGTTTTGCTCAGTTTCCTAAGCAGAGTTGAAATAGATATGGCACTTTTATTTAGGAAGCACAGTTTTTTTGTTCTGAACCAGCTCACTATTCTCGCTGTATAGGAAACTCCATCTAGTAGAAGAGAGCGCTTTCTCAAAAGCAGAGTGGTTTTCTCTTTAGGCAAGCCAGTGTTGAATTCACCTTCCTAAACGGAGTTGAATCACATGCAGTCAATTCCTATGGGCAACAGTTCTTTTCAGGAAAGGAAAGTCACTACTGGGCTCCCTTTGAGATACACAGTAAAAATGGCACTCGTGTCTGTTCCCAGCAAGTACAGTGCATTGGATGGAAGAGTAGCTACTGTTTTGCTCAGTTTCCTAAGCAGAGTTGAGCTAGATATGGCTCCTGTGCTTAGAAAGCACAGTTTTTTGTTCTGAGTCAGCTCACTGTTCTGGCTGTATAGGAAACTCCATATAGAAGAAGACTGTGCTTTTCTCTAAATCTGAATGATTTTCTGTTTAGGCAACCCAGTGTTGAATTCACCTTCCTAAACGAAGTTGAATAACATGCATCCTCTATTTCTACAAGCAACAGTTCTTTTGGTAAGGAAATCACTATTGGGCTCCCATTGAGATACACAGTGCAAATGGCATTTGCGTCTGTTCCTAGCAAGTACAGTGCATTGGATGGAAGAGAAGCTATTGTTTTGTTCACTTTCCTAACCAGAGTTGAACTAGATATGGCACTTGTATTTAGGAAGCATAGTTTTTTTGTTCTGAACCAGCTCACTGTTCTCGCTGTATAGGAAACTCCATATAGTAGAAGAGGGTGCTTTTCTCAAAAGTACAGTGGATTTCTCTTTAGGCAACACATTGTTGAGTTCTACCTCCTAAACGGATTTGAATCATATGCAGGCTCTTTTGCTATTAGCAACAGTTCTTTTCGGGTAAGGAAAGTCACTATTGGGCTCCCTTTGAGATACAGAGTGCAAATGGCACTTGCGTCTCTTCCCAGCAAGCACAGTGCATAGGATGGAAGAGCAGCTACTGTTTTGCACAGTTTCCTAAGCTGAGATGAACTATAGTGGTATTCTATTTGTACTGAAATGTGATTTTATTTGTATGTTAATAAATAAAGTTGCCTAGGGGTCAGAGCTATTAGCAAACCATAGGGAAAGCCAGGGCGGTTGTGGTCCATGCCTTTAATCCCAGCACTTGGTAAGCAGAACTAGGTAGATCTCTGTGTTTTCAAGGATACAGCCAGCATTGGAGACACATGCCCTTAATCTCAATACCAACCATAGAAAACCTGGAGGTCTATACAGACAGGCAGTTACGAGACAGTCACGTATATGGGTTTATAACCAATCAGAAGATGGAACAGAACTCCTATTTAAAGGCGAATGCACAGGAAGTAGTTCCTTTTCGGAGAGGTCTCTTGGCGGGAGAGGCTAGCTGGAGGAAAGTGGTAAGACTCTTAGCTCTGACCTCTTGGGCTTTCATCTTTACATTGGCTCTGTGTGTCTTATTTAGTAAGACGGTTTGTTACATCTACAAATGGCACCCAATGTGTTGGCAAGAGTTTCCACCTAAAACCTGAGAAAAAAGATACTAAAACGGACCTAAAAACAGTTTCTAGTTGTCTCTGTCATGTTAGCAGCAGCCTGCGTGTTTGAGTCACTATGGCGGGTTCCTGGCGTGCGAGCTCGACCTGCAGTATGGCGGGAATGAGGCGTCTGCCAGAGGCACATTAAACTGCATGGTGGATTTAGCCTTTGCTAGTACAAAACAAAAAAAGAGGTTTCTGGGCTACACGCTGCTTTGATAGAAGCATAGACCCAAGAAGGCTCCCAGAGCTGGTGGTAAAAGTATCACAGCCATGTTGGGAAGCTGAGGTGGGCGGAGCCAGCAGCCATAGTGCCTTTTCAGTCTTAGAATGCTGCAGTTTAAAGAAATAGGCTTAAGGTAATATAAAAAATAAGCCACATAAAGATGGCTACCACACAGAGAATCTGGATTATGTTCTCTTTGATATTCGTAACTGAAGAAAAACATTTGATTGCAAAAGCTGTTGAGTTATGCCAAAATGTATATTTTAAAGGTACCTTGATTTCAATACTTGAATGTAAGGAAGCTCTGCTTTTGTTTCCACAGAAAGCCAGAGGCTATGGATTTGTTCCAGATTAAGATACATCAGGTTTGACCAGCCAAGACCCCCTGAAAGGTCTCTGACGACACCGTGGCCCAGATGATCCAACATCCAGAACCATCTCAAGGCAATTGGCTGAGACGATACACCCTCACGGACTACTCCATAATCATAAAATTTTCTTTGTGTCACCATTAGATACAGCGCCCCCCCCCCAGCAGGAAGAAGTAAGAAAATCTACACCCAAATTCCCAAATTATATGTAATTTTACTACGTTAATGTTAAAAATCTTCCTTTTTGAAAAAAAAGAAAAAGGGAAGTGCTGTGGGATGGTCTGTATGTCAAACATGTTGCTTATTGGTCAATGAATAAAACACTGATTGGCCAGTGGTCAGGCAGGAAGAAGTATAGGCGGGACAAGGAAGAGAGAATTCTGGGAAGTGGAAGGCTGAGGAGACACTGCCAGCCGCCACCATGACAAACAGCATGTGAAGATGCCGGTAAGCCACAAGCCATGTGGCAAGGTATAGATTTATAGAAACGTATTAATTTAAGCTACAAAAACAGTTAGCAAGAAGCCTGCCACGGCCATACAGTTTGTAAGCAATTTAAGTCCCTGTGTTTACTTGGTTGAGTCTGAGCGGCTGTGGGACTGCGGGGTGAGAGATTTGTCCTGACTGTGGGCCAGGCAGGAAAACTAAAGCTACAATGACCTATATATGGCACTTTTATTAAGGAAACACAGTTTTTTTGTACTGAGCGAGCTCACTGTTCTGGTTGTATAGAAAACTCCATATAGAGGAAGAGTGCGCTTTTCTCAAAAGCAGAGTGGTTTTCTGTTTAGGCAACTCAGTGTTGAATTCACCTTACTAAACGGAGGTGAATCACATGCAGTTTCTTATCCGACAAGCAACAGTTCTTTTCGGGAATGAAAGTCACTATTGTGCTCCCTTTGAGATGGAAAGTGAAAATGGCACTCGCATCTGTTCCCAGCAAGTCCAGTGCATTGGATGGAAGAGAAGCTACTGTTTTGCTCAGTTTCCTAAGCAGAGTTGAACTAGATATGGCACTTGTATTTAGGAAGCACAGCTTTTTTGTTCTGAGCCAGCTAATTGTTCTGGCTGTATAGGAAACTCCATATAGAGGAAGAGTGCGCTTTTCTCAAAAGCAGAGTGGATTTCTCTTTAGGCAACACAGTGTTGAATTCAACTTCCTAAACAGAGTTGAATCACATGCAGTTCCTTTTCCTACAAGCAACAGTTTTTTTCAGGTAAGGAAAGACAGTATTGGGCTCCCATTGAGATACACAGTGCAAATGGCACTCGGCTCTGTTCCCACAAGTGCAGTGCATTGGATGGAAGAGAAGCTACTGTTTTGCTCAGTTTCCTAAGCAGAGTTAAACTACATATGGTACTTTTATTTAGGAAGCACAGTTTTTTTGTTCTGAACCAGCATACTGTTCTGGCTGTATAGGAAACTCCATATAGTAGAAGAGGGCGCTTTTCTCAAAAGTACAGTGGAATTCTCTTTAGGCATCAAAGTGTTGAATTCTCCCTCCTAAACGGAGTTGAATCACATGCAGGCTCTTTTGCTATCAGCAACAGTTCTTTTCGGGAAAGGAAAGTCACTATTGGGCTCCCATTGAGATACACAGTGCAAATGGCACTTGAGTCTGTTCCCAGGAATTACAGTGCATTGGATAGAAGAGAAGCTACTGTTTTGCTCAGTTTCCTAAACAGAGTTGAAAAAGGTATGGCCCGTGTCATTAGGATGCACAGTTTTTTTGTTTTGAGATAGCTCACTGTTCTGGCTGTATAGGTAACTCTCTATGGTAGAAGACTGCGCTTTTCTCAAAAGCAGAATGTTTTTCTCTTTAGGCAAGCCAGTGTTGAATTCACCTTCCTAAACGGGGTTGAATCACATGCAGTCTCTTATCCTAGCAGCAACAGTTCTTTTTGGGCAAGGAAAGGCACTATTTGGCTCCCATTGAATTACAAAGTGCAAATGACTCTCGCCTCGGTTTCCAGCATGTCAAGTGAATTGGATGGAAGAGATGGTACTGTTGCACTCAGTTTCTTAAGCAGAGTTGAATTAGATATGGCCCGTGTGGTTATGATGCACATTTGTTTTGTTTTGAGCCAGCTGACTGTTCTGGCTATATATGCAACTCCATATAGTAGAAGAGTGCGCTTTTCTCAAAAGCAGAGTGTTTCTCTCTTTAGGTAAGCCAGTGTTGATTCAACTTCCTAAAAGGAGTTGAATCACATGTAGTCTCTTAAGATAGGAACAACAGTTCTTTTTGGGTAAGGAAAGGCACTAGTGGCAAATGGCACTCCCTCTGTTTCAAGCACGTCAAGTCAATTGGATGGAAGACAAGGTACTATTTTGTACAGTTTCCTCAGCAGAGTTAAACTAGATATGGCCCCTGTGGTTAGGATGCACAGTTTTTTTGTTTTGAGCCAACTCACTGTTCTGGCTGTTTAGGAAACTCCATAGAGTAGAAGACTGCACTTTTCTGAAAAGAAGAGTGTTTTTCTCCTTAGGTAAAAAAGTGCTGTATTCACCTTCCTAAACGGAGTTGAATCACATGCAGTCTCTTTAGCTAGGAGTAACAGTTCTTTTCGAGTAAGGAAAGGCACTATTGAGCTCCCATTGAGATACACAGTGCAAATAGCACTCAGCTCTGTTCCCAGCAAGTCAAGTGAATTGTATGGAAGAGAAGCTACTGTTTTGCTCAGTTTCTTAAGCAGAGTTGAACTAGGTAAGGCCTGTGTGGTTAGAATGCACAGTTGTTTTGTTTTTTGCCAGCTTACTGTTCTGGCTGTATAAGAAACTCCATTCAGTATAAGAATGTTCTTATCTCAAAAGCAGAGTGTTTTTCTCTTTAGGCAAAACTGTGTTGAATTCACCTCACTAAACTGAGTTGATTCACATGCAGTCTGTTAAGTTAGGAGCAACAGTTCTTTTCGGTGAAGGAAAGGCCCTATTTGGCTCCCATTCAAATACACAGTGCAAATGGCACTTGCGTCTGTTCCCAGCAAGTAGAGTGCAGTGGATTGTAGAGAAGCTACTGTTTTGCTCAGTTTCCTCAACAGAGTTGAACTAGGTATGGCCCCTGTGGTTAGGATTCACATTTTTTGTGTTGAGCCAGCTCACTGTTTTGGCTGTATAGGTAAATCCATATTGTAGAAGACTGTGCTTTTCTCAAAAGCAGAGATTTTTTCTCTTTGGGCAAGCCAGTGTTGAATGCACCTTCCTAAACGGAGTTGAATCACAAGCAGTCTCTTATCCTAGGAGCAACAGTTATTATTGGGTAAGGAAAGGCACCATTGGGCTCCCATTGTATTACACAGTGCAAAATGCAATTGCCTCTGTTTCCATCAAGTCAAGTGAATTGGATGGAAGAGTCGATACAGTTTTGCTCAGTTTCCTAAGTAGAGTTGAACTAGATATGGCCCCTGTGGTTTGGATGCACAGTTGTTTGTTTTGAGCCAGCACACTGTTCTGGATTTATAGGAAACTCCATATAGTAGAAGAGGGCGCTTTTATCAAAAGCAGAGCGTTTTTTTCTTTAGGCAAACCAGTGTTGAATTCACCCTCCTAATGGAGTTGAATCACATGCAGTCTCTTATCCTACAAACAACAGTTCTTTTCACGTAAGGAAAGGCCCTATTGGGCTCCCATTTAAATACACAGTGCAAATGGCACTGGTGTCTGTTCCCAGCAAGTAAAGTGCATTGGATGGAAGAGAAGCTACTTTTTGCTCAGTTTCCCAAACAGAGTTGAAGTAGGTATGGCCCCTGTGGTTAGGATGCACAGTTTTTTTGTTTCGAGCCAGCTCACTGTTCTGGCTTTAAAGGAAACTCCATATAGTAGAAGACTGCTATTTTCTCAAAAGCAGAGTGTTTTTCTCTTTAGGCAAGCCAGTGTTGAATTCACCTTTTTAAATGGAGTTGAATCAAATGCGGTATCTTAAGTTGGAACAATAGTTCTTTTCTGCTAAGGAAAGACACTATTGGGCTCCCACTGAGATACACACTGCAAGTGGCACTCGCGTCTGTTCCCAGCAAGTACAGTGCATTGGATGGAAGAGAAGCTACTGTTTTGCTCAGTTTCCTAATCAGAGTTGAACTAGGTATGGCCCCAGAGTTTAGTATGCACACTTTTTTTGTTTTGAGCCAGCTCACCGTTCTGGCTGTATAGGTAAATCCCTATAGTAGAAGACTGCGCTTTTCTCAAAAGCAGAGTGTTTTTCTCTTTAAGCAAGAAGGTGTTGAATTCACCTTCCAAAAAGAAGTTGAATCACATGCAGTCTCTTATCCTAGGAGCAACAGTTCTTTTTGTGTAAGGAAAGTAAGTATTGGGCTCCTATTGAATACACAGTGCAAATGTTACGCGCCTCTCTTTCCAGCACGTCAAGTCAATTGAATGGAAGACGGTACTATTTTGCTCAGTTTCCTAAGCAGAGTTGAACTAGATAAGGCCCAATTGGTTACGATGCACAGTTTATTTCTTTTGAGCAGCTCACTGTTCTGGCTGTATAGGAAACTCCATGTAGTAGAAGACTGCGCTTTTCTAAAAAGCACAGTGTTTTCTCCTTAGGCAAGCCAGTGTTGAATTCACCTTCCTAAACAGAGTTGAATCACATGCACTCTTATCCTAGAAGCAACAGTTCATTTCTGGGTAAGGAAAGGCACTATTGGGTTCCCAATGAGATACACAGTGCAAATGGCACTCGCCTCTGTTCCAAGCAAGTACAGTGCATTGGATGGAAGAAAAGTTACTGTTTTGCTCAGTTTCATAAAGAGAGTTGAGCAAGGTATGTCCCGTGTAGTTAGGATGCACAGTTTTTTTTTTGTTTTCAGCTACTCAGTGTTCTGGCTTTATAGAAATTCCATATAGTATAGGAGTGTGCTTTTCTGAAAAACAGAGTGTTTTTCTCTTTAAGCAAGGAGGTGTTGAATTCACCTTCCAAAAAGGAGATAAATCACATGCAGTCTCTTAAGCTAGGAGCAACAGTTCTTTTCGAGTAAGGAAAGGCACTATTGGGCTCCCATTGAGATACACAGTGCAAATGGCATTCGCCTCTGTTTCTAGCAATTACAGTACATTGGATGGAAGAGAAGCTACTGTTTTGCTCAGTTTCCTCAACAGAGTTGAACAAGGTATGGACCCTGTGGGTAGGATGCACAGTTTTTTTGTTTGAGCCTGCTCACTGTTCTGGCAGTAAGGCAACTCCATATGTTACAAGACTGAGCTTTTCTCAAAAGCAGAGTGTTTTTCTCTTTAGGCAAGCCAGTGTTGAATTCACCTTCTTAAACTGAGTTGAATCACATACAGTCTCTTATCCTAGCAACAACAGTTCTTTTCGGGTAAGGAAAGGCACTATTGGGCTCACATTGAGATACACATGCAAATGGCATTCGCCTATGTTCCCAGCAAGCACAGTGCATTGGATGGAAGAGAAGCTACTGTTTTGCTCAGTTTCCTAAACAGAATTGAGCATGGTATGGTTCGGGTGGTTAGGATGAACACTTTTTTTTTGAGCTAGCTCACTGTTCTGGCTTTACAGGAAAGTCCATATAGTTTAAGAGTGCGCTTTTCTGAAAAACAAAGTGTTTTTCTCTTTAAGCAAGGAGATGTTGAATTCACCTTCCGAAAAGGAGTTAAATAACATGCAGTCTCTTAAGCTATGAGCAAAAGTTTTTTTGAGTAAGGAAAGGCACTATTGGGTCCCATTAAGATAAACAGTGCAAATGGCACTAGCCTCTGTTCCCAGCAATTACAGTGCATTGGATGGAAGAGAAGCTACTGTTTTGCTCATTTTCCTAAATAGAGTTGAACCAGGTGCTGCCCTTGTGGTTAGGATGCACAGTTTTTTTGTTTTGAGCTAGCTCACTGCTCTAGCTCTATAGGAAACTCCATATAGTATACCAGTGTGCTTTTCTGAAAAACAGAGTATTTTTCTATTTAGGCAAGCCAGTGTTGAATTCACCTTCTGAAACGGAGTTGAATCACATTCAGTCTCTTATCCTAGGAGCAACAGTTATTTTCAGATAAGGAAATTCACTATGGGGTCCCATTGAATTACACAGTGCAGATGGAACTCGGCTCTGTTCCCAGCAAGTCAAGTGAATCGAATGGAGGAGAAGGTACTGTTTTGGTCAGTTTACTAACCAGAGTTAAACTAGGTATGCTATGTGTGGTTAGGATGCACAGTTTTTCTGTTTTGAGCCAGCTCACTGTTCTGGCTGTATAGGTAAATCCATATAGTAGAAGACTGTGCTTTTCTCAAAAGCAGAGTGTTTTTCTCTTTAGGCAAATCAGTGTTGAATTCAGCTTCCTAAATGGAGTTAAATCACATACAGTCTCTTAAGCTAGGAGCAACAGTTCTTTTCGGGTAAGGAAAGGCACTATTGGGCTCCCATTAAGATACACAATGCAAATGGTGCTCACGTCTGTTCCCCGCAACTTCAGTGCATGAGATGGAAGAGAAGCTTCTGTTTTCCTCAGTTTCCTAAGCAGAGTTGAACTAGGTATGGTCCGTGTGGTTAGCATGCAAATTTTTTGTTTGTTTTCAGACAACTCACTGTTCTGGCTGTATAGGAAACTCCATATAGTAGAAGAGGGCGCTTTTCTCAAAAGCAGAGTCCTTTTCTCTTTAGACAACCTAGGGTTGAATTCAGCTTCCTAAACGGAGTTGAATCACATGCAGTTTCTTAGCCTACTAGCAAGAGATGTTTTCAGGTAAGGAAAGGCACTTTTGGGCTCCCATTGAGATACACAGTGCAAATGGCACTCGCATCTGTTCCCAGCAAGTACAGTGAATTGCATGGAAGAGAAGCTACTGTTTTGCTCAGTTTCCTAAGCAGAGTTTAA
>CABHPH010137894.1:15133-37829 GCA_902168325.1 Peromyscus nudipes | reverse complement strand
CACACACACACACACACACACACACACACACACACACACAGGCGTGCACTCTCTGGAAGGCAGACGTTCCACACCAAGCATTCAGATGGCTCCAGTAGAGGCAAGAGTCTTCAGTCTCTTCTGGCTCTGGTGGCCCCTTGGCTTATAGCTGCATCACTTGGTTCTCGGCTTGTGTCATGTGACCTGTGGTCCTCCCTCCCCAGTGTTCCCACCCTTTCTCTAAGGTACTTTGAGTTGGACTTAAGCCCAACTGGAAGAGCCAGGCTGGTTTGGGAAGAATTTTATATGTGCAAAGAAATCTTTTTCCAAATGAGATCTCATCCACAGGTTCTGCAATATGGTTTTATTGGGGGGTGGGGTGGGGTGGAGGCGTTCTTTTTAAAATACTGCAGAGGAAAGCAGGTATGTACTAGGGTACAGCTTGATTGTCTTTCTTAGCTGTGTTCACGTCTGGCTCCCTTTGTCCTTTGTGTGTCTCTCTGTAGGTGTGTGTGTGTGTGTGTGTGTGTATACATGCGAGAATGTGCATGTGTTACTGGGGATGGAATGCAAGGCTTCACGAATACTAGGCAAGCAATCTACCACTGAGCTACACCTCATTTTTTAATTTTTTTTTTCTTTTTGGTTTTTTGAGACAGGGTTTCTCTGTATAGCCCAGGCTGGCCTCGAACTCACAGAGATCCACCTGGCTCTGCCTCCCGAGTGCTGGGATTAAAGGCGTGGGCCACCACTGCCCGGCTTATTTTTTAATTTAAAAATGATTTATTTTTAGTGCATGTGTGATGGGGTGGTGTGCCACAGTGCACATGTGAGGGTGTGATGGGGTGGTGTGCCACAGTGCACAGGGTGTGATGGGGTGGTGTGTCACAGTGCACAGGGTGTGATGGGGTGGTGTGCCACAGAGGATAGAGGACAGCTTTGTAGAGGCGATTCTCTCCTCTCACCTTTAGGTGGGTTTGAGGGACTGGACTCGGGTCCCCAGGCTTGGAAGGTGGCAAGCACCCTCACCTGCTGAGCATCTGCTGGCGCCCTTGCCTGGTTTTCAGTTTCGAGACAAGTTTCACTAGTTGCCTAGCCACTGGACTCCCAAGTCTCCTGTCTCAGCCCCCAGAGTGGGTGGTAATCTGGGCCTGTGCCACCAGGGGCATCTCTAAAACATGTACTGACTGATTCCTGTGGCCTCAGCCCTCCCTCACATCTATAGTCTCCCCGCTCCAGCCCCTTCTCATTTTACAGCTCCCTAAAGCAGACTGAAGCTCTTTCCCTAGAGCTCCACCCACCCACCCCGTTAGCTCCAGGACTGCCTGGTAGAGCAAGCCTGTCCCTTGAGTCACTTCCCCGAGGCTCCCCCTACACTCCTGGCCACTGGAGACTCAGCGTGTCTCCATAAGGATGGCCTGGCCGTTTGGGTGCTGTAGAGACCTACTCTAGCCATCAGCAACTGTCCATCCCGACTGATGTCTGTGAGATGGGCTTCTGCCCTGGGACAGCTATCCATATGGAGCACACAGGTACAGCCCCAGGGAGGGGTCTGATTGAGCTAGGCTCCCCTTCTCAGGGTCCTCTGCTGCACAGAGCATTCACTGGGGCTTAGTTGCAGGATGTGTGTGTGTGTGTGTGTGTGTGTGTGTGTGTGTGACCATTTCTTCCTCCCTAAACCTGGGCCTCCGCTACCTGCTTGTGTTGCTGTTTATTTGTTTGTTTTTAATTTCACAATGAATATGGGACTGCATGTATGTCTGATGCCCACAGAAGTCAGAAGAGGACATCAGATCTCCCGAATCCTGAGTTCCAGACAGTTGTGAGCCACCATGTGGGTGCTGGGAACTGAACCTGGGTCCTCTGGAAGAGCAGTCACTGCTCCAGTCCCATTGTATGACTCTTTCAGGTATCTGATGAGCTGTGCCATCTTTCATCTTGCAGACAACCGGGACATTCCTTCTCTCCATGCTCTGCTCTGAGCGAGGGGAGGTTGAGCAGGGCCTGAGGTTTGAGTCTTTCTCAGCCCTCAGCTGCCTGCTCAGCTCAGGCCTCATCTTTTCTAGGATTCTGGCTTCTTCCTCTGAAATCTCTATTAGCAGGCAGTTGGTGCCTGGCCATGAGACGCCGGTTAACGAGGTGCTCGTACCTGCTGAGGCCATCCTGGAGAGGCTGTACATCTCTGCTGCCCGAAATTCTATGTGGATTAATTAGAACAGTGGAGAGCATTTCTCCTGAATTATTTACAACTTCAAGGAGACCAAACAACTACCATGGAGTCTAGTTACAAATGCATGGACCTCTCCTTGGTGGGGGTGGGTGGCGAGGCAGGCTCCTTGGCTGGGGAAGTGGGGGGAGCCTTCCTTCCAGGGCTTTGAAAGGCTTCATTTCAGGAAGCCGCAAGAGTCGGTGAAACCCATCATGCAGGAAGCCAGCTGGAGAACGCTTTAGAAAGTTCTACCTGTAGAGAAGCCAGAACCACGTCTTTAATTCTTCTTCCGATTCATCCCAGAGAAGGTCCCAGGAGAGATCATTTTCCATCCCAGCCTTGCTCCAGGCCGTGGCCTTTCTGGGCCCTGCTGTGGCAGATCTGGGGCATATGTTGTTTCTTGCATGTCCCTGGGGTGTTTTCCTGCTGGAGATGAGGGAGCTGCTACTAAGACAGGGTTGGACGAGCCCTTCTGGAGCATGGTGCCCATCATGAATGCAGTGGGCAAGGATGCTGGTCTGAATTGTCAGGATAGCCTGCAGCCTCCATGCCAGTTCCCTAGACAAGGGGCTCTCCCACATAGGTAGTCCTGGGTCCAAAGACCCCAAGTTTTCCCTCTCAGAGCCTGCTGTCTCCTATTTCTGGGCATGAAGTCCAAAGCCACATGTGTCTGCATCACCCCCTCTTTATTCTTTTAAATGATAGGGCATCATTGCAGCCCAGCCAGAGTGATGGTGTCCTCAGCTGGCTCTCCCTATGGTGCTGGTGCCCTTTCCAAGGCAGACTGCGGCCATGGTACGCATGCCCCTCCCCCACTCCTAAAACATAAATTAACCGCTTCTTTGTAGGCTAAGGATCTGTGAAATGGCAGTGCTAAGCTGGGCATGGGCATACCTTTCATGTCAGCACTCAGGAGGCAGACGCAGGAGGATCTCTGCGAGTTCGAGGCCAGCCTGGTCTACAGGCGAGTTCCTTCAGTTGTCCAGTGGCTGTCTTGTCTGTGCAAGGGAGTAATGTTGCAGGCCCAGGCTCCACAGCCACTGTTTTTATGCAGGAACCACAGATGCCCAACAGCCCATCTTTTCATCTAGATTTGGCCAAAGAAGGAGTGAGTATGCTTGGTATACTGGCTGACTTTCTTCGTTTTCTGCAAAAAGGCACCGTCTTGGGTCCTGAATTCCCTGACATCCCGGCCTTCTTGGTGCATTTAGTCATGTTGCTCTGACTAGGCTGAAGTCAGAGATCATGCCTCCCTTTTTAGAAAGCACTTTCAGGGTAATAAATATTCATTTGTTTCCTGCAGAGAGAGGACCAGCCAGCAGGTCTCACCCCGGGGAGTGGTTGGTTCTTAGGGCCAGTGTAATCACTTCCCACCTGGGGAAGAGCAAATGTGGCCAGGTCTGCCTGCTGACACTTTGCCCTGAGACTGAGAGAAAGCAGACACCGTGCTGGGTAATGTGGCTGGGAGCTGGCTTTAATGAAACACTGTCTTATGGAGTCTGCTCTGTGGGTTGACTCTTTGCATATATTTAAGACAGTAATTTAAATGATTAATGGCATAGTTTGTTTATCTTTGACAAGGTCTCACTATATAGCCCTGGCTGGCCTCGAACTCACAGAGATCGGCCTGCCTCTGCCTCCCAAGTGCTGGGATTAAAGCTGTGTGCCCCCATGCCCTGATCAAATTATTCTTAAGGGGGCTTAGATGTAGCTCAGTCGTGAGAGTGATTGCCTAGCATGCATGAAGATTCACTCTGATCCCCAGTCCTGAATAAATAAAATGTGTTGGTGCATTCCTGTAGTCCCAGCACTCCAAAGTGGAAGCAGGAAGATCAGAAATTTTGAGAACCTGTCTCAAAAACAAAACAAAATAAAAAAATGAAAGAAAACAAACCAATCTCTGTGAGTTCAAGGCCAGCCTGGTCTACAGAAGGAGCTCTAGGACAGCCAAGACTATACAAAGAAACCCTGTCTCAAAAAACTCAAAAAACAAAAAACAAAAAAAACCCCCAACAACACAACAAAAAACCAAAACAGGGGCTGGAGAGATGGCTCAGAGGTTAAGAACACTGGCTGCTCTTCCAGAGGGTCCTGAGTTCAATTCCCAGCAACGACATGGTGGCTCACAACCATCTGTAATGAGATCTGCTGTGGATATCACTCTGTATCAATAAAGCGCTGATTGGCCGGTAGCCAGACAGGAAGTATAGGCGGGACTAACAGAGAGGAGAATTGAGGGAACAGGAAGGTGGAGGAGAGACTGGCTGGAGCCGCAGCAAGGAGAAGGAAGATGTAAAGTACCGGTAAGCCACGAGCCACGTGGCAAAGTAGAGATTAATAGAAATGGGCTAAATATAAGAGTAAGAGCTAGACAATGATAGGCCTGAGCTAATGGCCAAGCAGTTTAAATAATGTAAGCGTCTGTGTGTTTATTTTATAAGTGGGCTCGGGGACTGGCGGGACTTGGGGGCAGAGATTTGTCCTGACTGTGGGCCCGGCAGGAAAACTCTAGCTACAGAGATCAGGCACCCTCTTCTGGCCTGCAGGCAGACATGCAGACAGAACACTGTATACATAATAAATAAATCTTTAAAAAGATAAAAACAAAACAAAACAAAAACAAACAATGTAGTCTGAAGTTTTCCTGTGTCCTACCCTGTCCTGCAGCTGCTCCAGACCCAAGTAAACACACAGGGGCTCATATTACTTACAAACTTTACGGCCTATGGGTTAGGCTTCTCGCTAGCTAGCTCTTACAACCTAACTCAGCCCATTTCTATTAATCTATGCACTGCCCCATGGCTTTGTGGCTTACAGGTACTTTCACATCTTGCTTCTCCTGGCATTGGCTTGCAGCATCTGCCCCACTCTCCTTTTCTCTCCTTTCTCTCTCCAGTTAGAATGTCTTGCCTCACCTTATTCTGCCTCACCATTGGCCAAACAGCTTTATTTATCAACCAATCAGAGCAACACATACTCACAGCACACAGAAAGACATCCCACAGCACAACAACAACAAAAAAAAAAAAAAAAAGGAAAGAAAGAAAGAAAAGAAAAAGACAAACGAAGATTCTTAAAAGCTTGACTGAGAAACAATAGATTCAGGCATCATGACACACACCTGTAACCCTAGCATTTTGGGGGAGAGAGGCAGGAAGAGTCCAAGGTCATGCTCAGCTACATAGTTCAAGCCAGCTTTTTGGGAATGAGCTGGCTGCCCAGCAGGATAGCTTAGTGGGTAAGGTTGCTTACTGCCAAGCCCGAAGACCTGTGCTGGCTGGTCTTATGTCACCTTGACACAAGCTAGAGTCATCTGAAAGGAGGGAAACTCAACTGAGAAAATAACCTCCATAAGATCAGCTGGAAGCATTTTCTTAATTAGTGATTGATGGGGGAGGGCCCAGCCTATTGTGGGCGGTGCCATCCCTTGGCTGCTGGTCCTGGGTTCTATTAAAAAATCAGGCTGAGCAAGCCATGGAGGGCAAGCCAGTAAGCAGGTTCCTGCTCTGTTTGAGTTCCTGTCCTGGCTTCCTTTGAGATGAACAGCAATATATAAGTGTAAGCCAAATTAACTCTTTTCTCCCCAACTTGCTTTTTGGTCATGGTAATTTCTACACAGCAATAGAAACCCTAACTAAGATAAGACCCAAGTTCGATTTCTGGGGACCCACATGATAGTAAGAATGAACTGACTCCTACAAGCTGTCCTCTGGCTTCCACACTTAAGGTGGTGACATAGGTGTATGCACACACTGAATAAATGTCAAAATAAAAATAAAGCCGACTGGGGCTACATGCTGCCCAACTCAACCAAGCCAACACCTTCAATGGAGAAACTGTCCCATACACAATAAGCAGATGGAACTTCCTCCAGTGGTCACCCAATGTTTTCCCAGACAAGCTATTGTCATGGAAAGAGAGTGTTTCATAGGTAAAGATTCCGTTTCCCCTCCCTAGTGCTCAGGGTGTGCCCATTCTCCTTTCTGTGAGCCTCTTTTTGGGCTCCAGGTTGAGCTCCAGGAACTCAAGCTATAGCCCAGGCTGGCCCCAGCCTCCCAGTCGCTGGGATTACAGGTATGAGCCATCAAGCCCAGTTTCCCCACAGTTTTTAAGAAGCTTAATCCTGACAGGTGGTGGTGGCGGTGGTGGTAACGCCTTTAATCTCAGCACTTGAGAGACAGAGGCAGGCGGGTCTCTGAGTTCGAGGCCAGCCTAGTTTACAGAGTGAGTTCCAGGACAGGCTCTAAAGCTACACAGAGAAACCCTGTCTCAAAAAACAAAACAAAAAACAAACAAAAAATCAAAAAGCGTAATCCTTCGGGCAGTAGCTCTCTACTCCTGTAGTCTACAGTCAGAGGCCAGTCTCTAAGTGCAGCCCACACTAAGGGAGGGAAGGCATTCTACAAGGGTGTGGGCACTGGGAGGCGAGCCACTTTGGGCCATCTCAGAGGCTGCCTGCTGCTGTCTTCTGTCTATGCAGGCATGTGTATTGGCCTGTATTTTGGGTTTTGTGGAAGCTGTGAACTCATAGATTTGTACATCAGGCACATTCTCCTTTTGGCTATCTGGAAGGGAGAGCCCCCTTTAATGGTCCATTAATTTTCTTGACTTGTACATTTTGCAAACACTTGCTTCTGCCTCTGATGGAGCATCCTGTTGAAATTCACAAATTACAGGTTCCTATAACAGCAGGCAGCGGCCTACATATGAAAATGCCAGCTATAAAATGCCAGCATGCAAAGATGTTTTGCCAACGGCTGTGAGTTTACAGATGGGGACTCTGCCTTAAAGGTGGGTGAGGCTCTGTTATCCTGGCAGCTGGGCCAGATTTGTACTAAGGAATGTGCACCTTCCTGTTCACCCTGCAGACAGTGTGTCCTTAGGTGGGGGGTGGGGGTGGGGTGGCACTCCTCTGTGTGAAAATGACATGGCAAGCTGAACTTCTGGCCAGAGTGACAACCCATGGGGCAGAGCCCAAAGGGAGGGTCATCAGGGGCCAGGTCACTGTCCTGTCCTGATCAAGATCGTAGTTTGTATCAGGTAGGGTGGTTCACCTCTGTACTCCCCACACCTGGAAGCTGATGCAGGAAGGTTGCCGTGAGGTCAAGGCCAGCCAGGACTACAGAGTGAGACCCTGTTTTGTTGTTTGTTGTTTTAAGTGGGGTAAGGATTGAGGTTGTAGCCTAGTTGTAGAGTGCTTGAGTAACATACATGGGGCTCTGTGTTCTACCACCGCAGGAACTGTGTGGTTGTGCACACTTGTAATCCAGCACTTAGAAGGTTGGAGGGAAGAGACCAGAAGTTCAAGGTTATCTTCAGCTACCTAGTGAGATTGAGGCTAGCCTGAACTACATGAGACCCTGTCAAACAAATAAGAAAACACATGAATAAACATGATACTTTGAGCCTGGGGTTTTGAGCCCCAGGGTCTCCAGGGCAGGCTTTGGCCTGTTACCCCATCTGCCTGTGGACGTCTTCAGAATGATCACTTTTGGTCAGGTGTATCATCTGCCTGCCAGTACATCTGTCTTTACCTCGTCCCTCCATAAGTTTCTACCCCTTGGGGGAACCCCACTTGGCCTGGGAGAAGACCCCAGCACTTCTGAGATTGTGACATGGTCGAAAGAAGATGGCTGTTGGACGGGACAGCAGGTTAGGTATTCTTCCCTGCCCGATCCCTCATCTTCCTTCTCTGTCAGCTAGGGATTGTGTGAGGATGGTCACACCTATGGAGTCTAGCGTCACAGCAGACAACGCGGGTATCACTCCTCCCTCCTTCCCACCTCAGACCCAGACCCAGCTTTCCTTTTCCATGAAGACAGTCTTTCCATATGGTCTTGTTGCAGACGAGTGTTCTTTCCAAGTGTGTGAAAGGGGAAGAGCACATGAGTCAATGGGCTGAGACGCAGGCTCGGAGGAGAGCAGAAGGGCCTGCAGAAGTCATTCTGCTTGGCTTTTCATTCTGGGAACAGCAACAACGTGCTTTCGACTGTCAGGGCATTCTGTGGCAGGAGAAGCTGCCCCATTGATCCAACCCTTCCCAGTGACAGCTCCAATCCATTCCTCGGCAGGGAGCTTCTCCAACCAGCAGCTTCCTTTGTTCCTGCGTGTGTGTGTGTGTGTGTGTGTGTGTGTGTGTGTGTGTGTGTGTGTAACAGGGAAGGAAGGAACCTTGGAGACCACCATAGACTGTGTCCCTTTCAAATTCATATGGAGAAATCTAACTTCAGGGACTAGGGAGAGGGCTCAGTCTGTAATGGGCATGCTGGGCTGTAGCATGAATCTTAGAAGGTCTTATTAATAAAATCAAACCTGAGGCCAGTTACTGGGGCGAACACTGGAAGGTCAGAGAGACAGAATAAGCCACAGCTATCTCAACTCACTGGGTCCTCAGCTGGTCTTGTTTCCTCAGACTGGATGCCCCGAGCCCTCATCCAGAATGGGTCTCAGCTGAACTGCTGCTAAAAGCCTGAAAGCTTAACCAGCCACATGCTTCTCCAGGCCAAAGGCCTCTCCAGGGCAAATGCCTGCTCAGGCCAAATGCCTCGAGTTTCTGGTCCTCACGCCTTATATACTTTTCTGCTTTCTACCACCACTCCCTGGGATTAAAGGCTGACTTTTTGGGATTAAAGGCGTGGGTCACCATGCTTGGGTGTATCCTTGAACACATGAATTTCTGCCTCTGGAATGCTAGGATTAAAGGCGTATGCTACCACTGCCTAACCTCTATGTTTAATATTGTGGCTGTCCTGTTCTCTGACCCCAGATAAGTTTATTAGGGTACACAATATTTTGGAACACAATACCACCACACTGGGCAAACATGAAAACCTGACTTTACATCCCAGCAGCCAGGGACAAAGCCAGGCTTGCTGGTGTACACCTGCGATCCCAACGCTGGGAGGCAGAGGCAGGTGGATTCCAGGGACTCCCTGACCAGCCGCTCTTGTCAATTGGTGAGCTCCAGGTTAGAAGGACCCATGAGATGGCTCAGTGTGTAAAGGCACTGGCTGCCAAATGATGACATGAGCTTCAGTCCCAGGACCTACATGATGGCAGGAGAGAAGCAACTTCCACAAGTTGTCCTCTGACCTACACACACACACACACACACACACACACACACACACACACACCAATATGATAGTGTCGGAGACAGGCACCTCCACACATGCATCATGGCATGTACACACACACACACACACACACACACACACACACACACGCACGCACGCACGCACTCACGCACTCCAATAAATATGATAGTGTCAGGAGACAGGCTTTTGGGAGGTAGTTAGGACTGGAGGAGGTCATGAGGCTGGGCCTCATTCTGGGATTGGTGACCTTACTGCACTTTCTACCACATGAGTACCCAGCAGCCAGGTGGCCATTTACAAACCAAGAAGCCTCACCACGAACCTGGATCTTGGGCTTGCCAGCTTCCTGAACCGTGAGTCTGCTGTTTGTGCCCCAGGCTGCAGCATTTTGTGACAGCAGCTGGAGCCGACTCATTGGGACGGTTTTCCCAGCTAAGGCTTCTGTCTTCTTGGCAGCACCTTCTGTCCGTCGTCTGCCGGGAGAACAGCCCTCTCTCTCTCTGATGGAAGAAGGGATGCTGCTGTCCTTGTCCCTGGTTCCTGCAGCTCTAGCAAGCCCCCCCCTGGAGAGCTGGGCCTCTGATTCCAGTGGACTGCCCCCAAGTCTCCCTCTGTATCCCAAATGAAGGTCTGTGGTGCCCTGTCCTTGCCATCCAGGAGCACCCACGGGCGGTGCTCTGGGGGATGTGGCCGCAAGATGTCTTCTTTGTTGAGTTTATTTTACTCTTGTCTGTGAACAGAATTGGGCTTATTTACCTCTATTGCCTGCTAGAAAGCAGGGGTGGAGAAGAGAGACAGGGTTGGGGGATATTTTCCTCTCCTATCTACAAAGTGCACATTTTCTTTGTGGGGCTGGAAAACGTCTGAGCTTTGAAAGTGCGTCTTAAATGGCCTAATTGTCTAGTCTCAGTCCTGGCTTGTCGCCCTACATCTGGCTCTTCATGGATTTGAATGGGGGCGGGGCACTGTTAGGAGAGCCTTCCCTAACTTGAGGATATTTTTGGCAGATCATAGTTTGCTTTTCTGGGTCAAGTCTGTCTTCCATGGCCACTGCTACCTGCTGCCTCAGATCTTGAGGCCTTTATCTCTGGCTTTGGGTAGGAGTCCTGCCCTGGGCTGCTGAGTTACCACCAGTACCACCACAACTTCACTGTCATACCCAGGCCAGGGCATCCCACCCAGGGAAAGGGAAGGGGTGCTGCCTGAACTCTGGGTCCATAGAGACCCAAGATGATGAGGGCTTGGGGCTGGCACCCACCCTAGTATTCCCTGCAGATATCTGGCCTCATCCCTGTAGATATCTGTGATGAACACCGAGGCAGAGCTTTTATGAGAGGATTAAGTAGAAAATGCTCCAATTGCCAGGCGGCGGTGACACACACCTTTAATCCCAACACTCAGGAAGCAGAGCCAGGCAGATCTCTGTGAGCTCAAGGCCAACCTGGTCTACAGAGCGAGATCCAGGACAGGCACCAAAGCTACACAGAGAAACCCTGTCTGGAAAAAACAAACAAACAAACAAACAAACAAACAAAAGCTTCAATTCAGCCTGTGTTCTTACTGAGGTTGAGAAGTTTAGTTAATTTGGAGTACTGGGAATGCAACCCACGGTTTCCCTGATGTGTTTCCTCTGAAGGGAAAGGTATCCTGGCAGTCGGAAGCCAAGGAATACCTACAGCTCTGAAGGGAAAGGTATTCCAACAGAAGCGTTACAGCTCTGTTCTGGTGGGGGACCCTTTCCCCACTGAAGTGTTACAGTCCTAGCTCCAGGAAAGGTTTCCTTCCCTAATGCAAGTATAACAACTCTGCTCCAGCAGGGGAGGGTTTCCCCAGTGAGATTGTTACAGCTCTGCTCCAGAGAAATGTTACAGCTCTGCTCAGCTTCCCCAGAGTGTAACAATGCTGCTCCAGCAAGGGAAATGTTCCCCAGCCAAAGTGTTACAGTTCTGCTCTACTCCTCTCCTTTGACAAGAGCTGTTACAGCTCTGCTCCAGAGAAAGTTGTTACCTCTCTTCTGCTCTACTCTGGCAAAAGAAAGTCGGCACAACAAACTTCACTCAAGAGATTTATTGAGAGGGAGGAATCCAGGAGAGCGGCTGCCTCTGCCAGGGTGGAAAAAGGGCAGCCCCAAAATGAACAGGCACAGGGCTTATATAGGGTTTCTTAGGGGTGGAGCTTTCCAAGGTGGAGATTTTCAGGGTGGGGATTGGTAGGATTTCAATTCCTGAGTTTGGGACAAGCTCAGAGGTTGGTTGGTTTCATGCTCAGGGACTTGCTAGTTTTTGTGCTCAGGGATTGGTTGGATTTCAATTCCTGAGTTGGTTAGGGGCAGGGTGTATTTCCTTGGCTCTGGTCTCAGGGCCAGGGTGTTCTTTCACTGGCCCTTTTTGCCCTACACCTGATGCTAGGCAAATGTTCTATCATTGAGCTGCATTCCCAGTCCTCTAAACACAATTTTATGATTTTTGAGACAGGGTCTTGATGAGTTGAGAATGGCCTGAAACTCTCCATCACTTTGACCAATTTTTCTAGTAGCTAGGATTACAGGTGTGCTGTCCCATGTCTGTCTCAGCAGAAGCAATTTAGGCACACTGAGGGGCTGGGTGTGTGACTCAGCTGGGTGAGCACTTGTCTAACATCCAGGAAGCCCTAGGTTTGATCCCCAGCACCACATAAACCAGGCATGGTGGAGCATGCTTATAATCCCAGAATTTGGGAGGAGGCAGGAGCTCCTAGACATTCATTTCAAGCTTGCTAAGTAGCCCAGCCTGGCCCTGAACTCAGATTTATTTTGGCCAGGTGTGGTGGTGCACTCCTTTAATCCTAGCACTCAGGTGGATCTCTGTGAGTTTCAGGCAGCTCAGGGCTACACAGCAAGCTCTTGTCTCAAACAAAACAAACAAAAAAAACCTCCAAGATTTATTATTACGTGTGTTTGTCTGTGAGTGTAAATGCTCACAGAGGCATAGGATCTCCCTGGAGCTGGAGTTACACGTGGTTCCAGCTGCTGGATGTGGGTGCTGGGAACCAGACCCAGTTCCTCTGTAAGAGCATTATTGACTCCTAACCACTGAGCTATCCCCCTAGCCTCTGCTCCTACTTCCTGTTCACTGAGTTCCTGATGCTCTGGCCTTCCAGTCTGGATTTCCAAGTTACCTAGGCTGTTCCTGTGGGGTCCCTCCCCGTCTTTACATGGAGTCTCCTCTTCCCTCCTGCATGGTGATTTTCTTTCACCAATTCCCAGCATAGCCCATAGTGGTTGTCTCTCCTGACCCCAATACAGGGCCTCATGTAGCTCAGGCTAGCCCCCAACTCTCTATGTTGTTGTTACTGATCTAAAACTCCTGATCCTCTTACCTCCACCTCCCAGTGCTAGGGTTGTAAATGTGCACCACTGCACCTGAGCACCACTGCACCCGGGCACCACTGTACCTGGGCACCACTGCACCCGGGCACCACTGCACCCACTGCACCTGAGCACCACTGTACCTGGGCACCACTGCACCTGGCTCTGAAGTTTCCTTTAGGGGGCTGTGCAGTCCCTGAGATGTGGATCCCCCTCCCCATGTGGAAGATGATCCCCTCCAGTCCAGAGCTCTGTCTTTTTTATTTGATTTGGTTTTTTGAGGCAGGGTCTTATTCTATAGCCCAGGATGACCTAGACCTCCCCATGTAGCCCAGGATGGCCCCAAACTCATGACAATTCTACCTCAGCCTCCAGAATGTTGGGATTACAGGTGTGAGCCCCCACACCTAACTCCGGCCCTGTCTTGCGCATCACTGCTGTGTTCCCTGAAAATATTTGTTGGTGGCCCTGCGTCACATGCCTCCCCCATCCTCTCTTTCCATTTTTCCCTCCTCCTCCCTTCTTCAGTCCCCACCTTCCCTTCCCTTCCCCTCCTGAGAAGGACATGACGCCATTTTTGCCTCTCCTCTCACAACCCCTTTTTATGTTCTGTGGTTTTTTTTTTTTTTTTTGAGAGAAGGGCAGAGGAAAGTGAAAGGTAGAATTCCTGAAGACAAGAGGTTGGCATCATGTGACCATGCCCCCCAGATGGTGTGGCAGGGGACTCCTGCCCAGACCCCTTACCTGCCTGACCCACCCCCACCAGGAGTGCCCACGGGCCCCCATTGGGTCTGTTTTTAGCCAACCACTGAGCACCTGGGCCAGAGTCTCCACTCTGCTGCCCCACCCTCCAGACAGACCCCTGTAGTGTGAGCCCAGACCTCCCTGAGGAGAGTCAGCGGGGTCCCTCTCTAATTGCAAGGCAGGGAGCGGCTGCTCTACTCAGCCTGACTGTAATTCCACTAATTATAGCTGAGGCCTGGAGCAGCACTTCCCCATAATCTGCTTAATTCAGACACTCCCCCAGTCCAGCCCTGCCCACCCTCCTGCTGCTGGGGGATGGGTTTCTGTGTGGGTACCTGCTTTGATTGGCTCTGTCCCTCCCATAGCGTCCATGAAGCCTTACCTTCCAGGACCTGCTTGTGACCATATTCGGAGACAAGGTCTTTAAAGAAGTGGTCATTTAACCCCAGGTCTTTAGGGTAGGAGCCACTGTGTGACTGTGACCTTATAAGAAGGGAGCAGTGAGGTGGTTACAGGTGGCTGCCATCAAGCCTGATGACCTGAGTTCTAGTCCTAGAACCCACATACATGGTTCTCTGGCCTCCACACATGTGCCATGGCATGTGCACACTGTCTCCTCTCCAGAAACTACAAAATAAAAAGGAGGGGTGGTGAGGCCTGGCATGGTGGCTCAGGCTTTTACCCCAGCACTCTGCAGGGTGAGAAAGGAGGACTGTAGTTTGAGGCCACTCTGGACCACAGAAGGAGACCTCATCTTAAATAAAAGGGGGGGGGGAGCAAAGACAACCCAAGAGATCTTAGAAAGACAAGCCAATGTGGGAGTCCTCAGAGGAAATGCTTCTGCCTACAGAGTGACCTCAGACACCCAGATCGGCAATTGTGAAAAAAAAAAAAAAGAAAAAAAACAAGAATCATCTCTGTCCTCAAGACACTCGGTGTTCAGTACTGTGATGTGTCAGTCCCATGAGTTGAGATGGCAATGTCTTTGGGAGAAAAGCCTGCAGCTTAGCAGGAGGCCTGCACACGTGCACACCTGTTCTGGGAGGAAGCCACCCAGCGGAGTCTACTCCAGCCTCTGTTCCAGCCCCAGCCAGTGGGCATTAGCCCTGTGCCATGAGTAGGGCTCCTGTGCTGGCATGGCCCTGGAGTAGGTGGGTACCAGATGTACCACAGCTGGATCCTGTACACATCTGGGCAGATTCTCATGAGCAGCACGAGGTGTGTGGGAGAGTATGTTCAGGAATGTATCCACAGTTCAAGTGGGAACGGGCTCAGACTCCCACCTCCACCCATGGAGCACAGTGGGCCCATTCTGTCAGTATGCCGGGACACCCACTGGAGTCTGCTTTTCCCCTGGAGTGTGACTGACTCACAGGATCTGCCCTGTGGCCAGAGAAAGAGAAGTGGAACTTAATGCAGAACTCATGGTGACACTCAGCCCCAGCAGGCCAGGCCTGAAGGACTCTGAATGACACGGTTGCTACCCCCCTGTGCCACTCTCTGTGGGAGACCTTCTGAAGGGCACAGGGCGATCCTCCAAGCCAAACAGAGGCCACCTTCACCAGGTCAGCTTGCAGCCTGGGCCTGTTGACTGTTGCCTCAGAGAAGGAGCGGGTAGAGAGGGTCGTTAGATTCCAGCCATTCCTCAGAGCCATTTCTATCCAATTCTGCACGAATCGCTTGATATAAGCTAGGTATAGTTAACTGAGGGAACTCCACTATGCAGGTATGGCAGCGCCATCATCCACGCTGAGTAAGGCTTTCCCATTGCAACAGCCACTTAGGGGTCACCTGTGTCCTGTAAGCAACCCCTCACCTATGTATTGGAAGTAAGTCCAGTAAACCCATTCATTCCCGGGTTGAACTTTGGTGGAATTCTATTCTGGCTTTTGTTGCGACCTTAGGAGGATGGGGTAGGTGTTGTTACGTCGTCCCAGGGCAGGGATTCTCCCAGCAGTCACTGTCAAACTGTGATGTCCTGAATGCTCTCGTGGGTCAAGGCAGGAGGCACCCCATTGATAGTGCACAGCAAAGGACCGGGCCCTCGGAAGGGAGAACACCAAATGTACTTTGTAGAGCAGGTGAGGTGGAGATGTAGACATCTCACCAGAAAGGCCTGCTGGGCAGGATGAGATCTATGGCTTGGAAACAGGTCGGGCCACCAAGCCACAGAGGTCTGGAGAGGGGATTGGTTAGGCCCACTCCCAGTCTGACGGTGAAGTGCTGGTGCCCCGGCCACCAGGCAGCACCACCAAGCCTGGCTTTTGCTACCTGGTATGTTGAACAGGTTGATGAGGATGTGGCCAGCAGTGCCTCTCTGGGCCACCTGTGCACTGTCTCTGTGACCCCAGCAGTGCCTCTCTGGGCCACCTGTGCACGGTCTCTGTGACCCCAGCAGTGCCTCTCTGGGCCTCCTGTGCACGGTCTCTTGGCAGTCCTCCTGGGTCAGCACTTTCCAGTCTTTCAGGCTGTTCTTCTGGGCCCAGAGGTGCCCTAAGTTTTGGGACTGTCTCTACTCAAAGCAGCTCATACATAAGCACAGGCCCACAGTTCTCAAGTCCTGAGTCAGCCATTATCGGGTATCACTGGGCCCTCACTTTTCTCTTTCTCCTGGGTTTGGGATGGCTCCCAGGTAGCCTGAACCTTTTTGGTGGTTTGCTAATGCGGTCTGGATGAGTTGATGGGTTCTGAGTGTCCCTTCCTTCTGTGAGTGGGAGCAGTGTTCTTGGGTCACCAGTGACGGAATACAGGACTGTTTGCAGTATGACTGCCCAGAACCACTCACTGGAGACTCGGCATCCCAGGATCTCACTGGAGATGGTCATGGAAGCCATCTCCACTGAGCAGCAGTTCAGAAGAGCTTCCCCCAAAGAAAAGCATTTTGGGACGGGGATGTTTACTTGAATTGTGCGCCAAGCCCTGGGTTTGATCCTCAGCACCGCTTTGAAAACAGAGCGGGTAGATGCATGATAAAGTCAGTGTTCGAAATCCCATAGAGCTGTGCATGTTAACATGGTTGATTTTACCTCAGTAAGAGAAAGAAATGAGAAGAGTGTCTGCTAGGAGTTAGGCTCAGCAGAAAGCGCACAGGTTCAGTGAGCTCCTCCAGAGGGACAGGGCGCTGGTTGTCCCAGCCATGTGCGTACAGCTGCCTGCCTCCATTCTACCAGGTCAGCACCTAGCTTTCCTGGATTCCAGAGACTGTGGGGGGCTGTCCACAGCGCACACGGCCACTGTGCAAATTAAATTTGATGGCACACACCTAACCGGCAATCAACCAAAACAGCACTTGGGGCGAACTCCAGACAATGCCTAACAAATAACCGTGTTTTCAGAATGCGAAGCCAACAGTGAGGTCTGCTATTAACCTCTGGCATTGGTGTCTCAAGCAAGGGTGGGCAGCTTTTCAGGTGGACTGTGCTCAGGAAAGTGTCAGGTCCCCCAGGGGGCCGGCTTCAAGTTCATCTTTTTAGTTGTGTTTGGTGTGTGCTTGTGTGCGTGTGCGGTTGTGTGCGTGTGTGTGTGTGTGTGTGTGTGTGTGTGTGTGTGTGTGTGCTTGTGTGTGTGTGTATGCGTGCATGCGCGCAGGTACATCTATTGCCAGTGACTCCTCCCACAACTGAAGAAGAGGTCCTCCAACAACACAGTCTACAATGTGATGTTGGCCAAGACTCACCCAGGCCAGAGTTGTGCTCTGGTCCATATATCTGTATTTGCTAATGCTGGGTCTTGAACCCAGGCCTCAAGCAAAGCCTGTGCTCATATAGTGGTTTCCTTGTTGGGCTGTATTGGGCAGGCCCAGGGCTATGGTCTGAATTTCTGCATTCTCTGCCCCTGTGTATAAGTGCATACTGTAGCTCCTTGAGTGGCGTGCTATTCAGAGCCTGGGGATGCGCTGCCGTTTTGATCTTTGGTTACCACCTCTACAGCGGTGAGGAGCACATTTCTACTGTTGAAGCCTCCAGGTCTCTGGTGGTCTGTCAGAGCAGCTATAGCTGGCCTACATTCTGGACAACCTCTCAACCCCTCAGACAAGCTTTCTTTGTGGTTCCCAGTCACGCGTGGAGTGTCAGCAAGGCCCGGAAGGGCCAGTTGGAAGAGAGCGAGTCTGAGCCATCTGGAGCCCCTAGACAGAGCAGCCTTGAGACAGACAGAAGCTTGGCCAAGGTACAAGAGCAGCTTAGGGGATAGACCCCAGGTGTCTGGGTGGCCCTACGTGTGCAGACTTAACTATCCCTTCAGGTCAACCGCTACAAAGATGTAGTAGGAAAATTGCAGTATCCAAGGCCGTTGAGGACTGCCCGTGGTGGAGCAGCCATACTTGAGAGTCAAGTGCTGCCTGGGGGGCCCAAATGGAGGACTTATCAATGTGTGATTGACAAGTTATGAAAAATCCCCACCCCCACCCCTGGCTCTGTGAATGGACAGTGGGGCAGGTCTAGGGGCTTTGCCAGGAGGTAGGAGAGGCCTGCTGGCCAGAGCCTTGAGGAGGCGGGAAGAAGGAATGGGCTGTTTGGATGTGGGGGAGGGCCATCAGTGGGAACTGGAAAGAAGGAAGGCAGGTGGGCACCCTGGAGTTCCGTAAGTGAGGTCGGGATATATGTCCCATTGATGTCTCTTTCTTAGGTCTCCAAAAGCCCCATTCCTGTGTCATCTCACAAGGCTGTCACTTTCTCTGCTATTCCTGAGCAAAACCCAATTCATTATCAGCCTAAAAATTGATTTAGAAAAAAAAAAATAGAGTCTCAGCTGAAAGAACCATTGAGATTCCAGATGATGGATGGCTGTATTAGCATGCTTCAGTTTTATACTTATCAAATTAAACCCGCAGCCGAGGAGCACTTAATTAAGATTCTTTTTCATCAGCCAGAGATGAGAAGAAAGGGAGAGAAAGGGTTCCTGCCTCACCTCCGGGGAGAAAGTGCCTAGTCCCTCAAAGAGCACCCCAGGGGCTCAGGTGGGTGTGAAGCCACTGCAGGCTGAGGGAGCCTGGTGTGGGGCAGGTGCCTGTTTCTCTCCTGTAAAATGTCTGTCAGAGATGCAGATTTTATTCAGTTTTAATGCCCCAAGGATCCCTCTGCACACTGCAAAAACAAAAGAGCAGAGGAGCCTGGAGCCTGGAGCCTGGGGCCTGGGGCCTGGGGCCTGGGGTCTGGGGCCTGGGGTCTGGGGGTCTGGGGCCCCAGGATTGTGGGCCTGGGCTTGGGGAAGTATTGCGACCTCCTTTCTCATTGTGCAATTGCAGACAAGTACCGCGTTTAAGGGTGGGGGTGAAAGAGCAAGCTCAAGCTGAGACCCGGGTTCCATCGCCAGCACCACGTAAACCAGATGCAGGGTGCATGCCTCTAATCTCAGCCCCAGAAAGATGGAGGCTGGAAGACGCAGAGTTGAAGGGCATGCTCAGCTGCTTCCTGCGCTGGAGGACAGCCTGAACTATAGGCTGCATGAGACCCTGTCTCTCAAAACAAAAGGAGATAGCACTCCCCCTCTGAGCCTGTCATTTCTAGAATATTCACATTTGTAATGTATTTCTGATTATGTACACATCCCATCCTTATCTAGTTTTAGAATGGTCTCAACATAAAGAAACTCCAAGCTCTTTAGCTGTAACTTTCATCCCCCTCCCCCAGCCCCTGGCAGCCATCCATTAATCTACTTTCTGGCTTTGGACATGTGCCTGCTCTTGACAGATCCCCCCCCCCCACTCACCACTCTTGCATACATACACACACATATACACACACCACCTTGTGCACACTCATACTTACCACCCTCACACACACCCCACCCTTGCATACACTCACTACCCTCGCACACACACCACTCTTGCACACAGTCACATACCACCTTTGTGTGCACTTGAACACACACACTCACCACCCTTACACACATACTCCACCCTTGCACACAGCCACACATCACCTTTGTGTGCACTCGAACACATACATACTCACCACCCTTACACACATACTCCACCCTTGCACAAGCCACACATCACCCTTGTGTGAACTCAAGCTCATGCACACACACACACACACACACACACACACACACACACACACACTTATCACCCTTGATGTGCTGGAGATGGAACTCAGGGCCTTGCCCCAAGTGCTGGGTCATGGGGGTGTTTGACATGTCCAGCAGAAATCCCTTCCTTTCTAAGGCATGGTCCCCAGCAGAGCCTCTTGACCTCTTGGCTCTCCATTCTCCACTGTCTCTGTCTGGTGGCCTGAGGTATTAACTTCTCCAGCAGCTGTGGGAGACAAAGAGCCTTTATCTCGGGTTCCGTGGGCATGCCTGTGTTTGGTCCTAGGGCCCCTGATCTGTGTTTGAGCTCAGTGGTGAAGCAGATGGGCTTTGAGGTCTGTAGGACCCGAGTTTGGGGTCCTGGCATGCATGAGCCTTTCTGTTTAACGCTGTGCTTCTGGGCACCTCCGTTTCCTCGTCTGTGAGGTGGGAGTATGAATCAACCTGGGGAGCATGGTGTCTGGCAATGCTCACTCTCCCAGGACACTGTGTGAGCTTCCTGTGGCTCCTGGGATGAAGACATGCAGACGCTTGAAGCATGGGAGCGTGGGAAGCGTGGGACTAACAGTCGGAAGGTCTCCAGGGGCTGCAGCAAGGAAGCCCAGGGCTGAGACCTTCTGGAGGATTCCAGGAGCATCTGCCCTCTGTCCCCTGTATTTTCCAGAGTTCGGGGCCACCTGCATGCCTGGGCTTGGGTCCCCCTCCATGGGCAAAGCCCACAATGGTTGAGTCTTTCTCTGCTGCCTCCTCCTGCCTCACATTCTTTGTCTTCCTCTTTCCATTTGAGGACCCTTGAGTGTGGTGGTATTGTGTTCCCCAAAATATTGTGTACCTTAATAAACTTATCTGGGGTCAGAGACTGAACAGCCACAACATTAAACAGAGGTTAGGCAGTGGTTGCACACGCCTTTAGTCCTAGCATTCCAGAGACAGAAATCCCTCTGGATCTCTGTGAGTTCAAGGCCACATTGGAAACGGCCAGGCACGGTGATACACACCTTTAATCCCAGAAAGCCACACCTTTAATCCCAGGGAGTGGTGGTAGAAAGCAGAAAGGTATATAAAGCGTGAGGACCAGAAACTAGAAGCATTTGGCCTGGAGAAACATTTGGCCTGGTTAAGCATTTAGGCTTTCAAGAAGCAGCAGTTCAGCTGAGGCCCATTCGGATATGAGGACACAGAGGCCTCCAGTCTGAGGAAGCAAGACCAGCTGAGAAGTTGGCCAGGTGAGGTTAGCTGTGGCTTATCCTGTCTCTCTGACCTTCCAGTGTTCATCCCAATAACTGGCCTCAGGTTTGATTTTATTAATAAGACCATCTAAGATTCATGCTACACTTGAGAGTCCATCAGAACCCCCAATAATCCATGGTCATCTAGTGTTTTTTTTTTTTTTTTTTTTTTTTTTTTTTTTTTGAGACAGGATCTTACTTTGTAGCCCGGATTTTCGTATAACTGACTGTATAGGCTCATCTGGGTATTCATGGTCCCCCTGCCTCTGCCTCCCAAATGCTGAATTATTCTACCATGCCCTATTTTTATTTATTTATTTTTATTCTTGGAGATAGGGTAAGGTTGGCATTGAACCCCTGATCTTCTTGCCTTCACCTCTGTATTTTACATTTATTTGTGTGTGTGTGTGTGTGTGTTGTGTATGTGTGGTGTACATGCTACATGTATATGCATGTGTTGAAGTTCATGTGTGGAGGTCAGAAGACAACTTTTTGGAATCAGGTTTATTCCTTCACCTACGGATTTGGGGATCAGACTCATGTCGTCAGGCTTGGGGGCACATTTATCTGCTGAGCCGTCTTGCCAGCATAATATTCTGTATTAAAATTAAAAAAAATTGTATGGCTGTTCTGCCTGCATGTATATCTGTGCACCACTTGTGTGCCTGCTGCCTGCAGAGGCCAGCAGAGGGCGTCAGATCCCCTGGAACTACAGGTACAGATGATTGTGAGCTGCCACGTGGGTGCTGGGAATTGAACCTGTGTAGCATGAATCTTAAAAGTTCTTATTAATAAAATCAAACCCGAGGCCAGTTATTGGGGTGAACACTGGAAGGTCAGAGAGACAGAATAAGCCACAGCTATCTCAACTCACTGGGTCCTCAGCTGGTCTTGTTTCCTCAGACTGGATGCCCCGAGCCCTCATCCAGAATGGGTCTCAGATGAACTGCTGCTAGAAGCCTGAAAGCTTAACCAGCCACATGCTTCTCCAGGCCGCTTCTCCAGGCCAAATGCTTCTAGTTTCTGGTCCTCACGCCTTATATACCTTTCTGCTTTCTACTACCACTCCCTGGGATTAAAGGTGTGGCTTTCTGGGATTAAAGGTGTGTATCACCGTGCCTGGCCGTTTCCAATGTGGCCTTGAACTCACAGAGATCCAGAGGGATTTCTGTCTCTGAAATGCTAGGATTAAAGGCGTATGCTACCACTGCCTAACCTCTATGTTTAATATTGTGGCTGTCCTGTTCTCTGACCCCAGATAAGTTTATTAGCATACACAATATTTTGGGGAACACAATACCCCCACAAACCTGGGTCCTCTGGAAGAGCAGACAATGCTTTTAACCACTGAGCCATCTCTCCAGCCTCAACACCTCTGTATTTTAAGCAAATTTGATTAGGAACTGACATCCCACAGGCAACTGTGCTCTGATCTTGTCATGTGAGGTAACATGTGTGGTAACATGCTCTTGTATGCTAGGGAGGAGCAGCACCCGGCCCTCCCCCTGCTGACAGACACCCCCCCCATACACACACTCCTGTACTGTCCTATGAGGCAACTGGGGGACTGCTCCGAAGTAAAGGACTGTCTTTTTAAAAAGTTTCCGTGGGGATGTGTGTATAACTACCACAGCAAAAATATAAGCTGGGTAACACATTTGGAGCCCTGGTCATTTCCTGGCTTGTAGCAGGTAGGAAATAAATGTAACCTCAGACCACAGTAAATGAAGTACCTGCTTGTGTTTACAGTGTCCAGCTGGGGCTCACCTGGGGAGGGCTGTCTGGTTGGTCCCCTGGCTCCCTGGTCTCCCTTCCTCCATCACATACACATGCACACACACACACACACACACACACATTCATTCATGGATTTATGCATTTGTGTAAGTACACATACACAGCTGCTACCTTCTTCTCTCTCTCTCTCTCTCTCACACACACACACACACACATTCATTCATGGATTTATGCATTTGTGTAAGTACACACACACAGCTGCTACCTTCTTTCCTCTCTCTTTCTCTCTTTCTCTCTTTCTCTCTCTCTGTCACACACACACACA
>CABHPH010137893.1:21459-56420 GCA_902168325.1 Peromyscus nudipes | reverse complement strand
AAAAAAAAAAAAAAAAAAAAAAAAAAAGACATCCAAATTGCTGGGTTGTGCTCGGCATCCTAGGTACCAAAAACCATGAGACTTGAGTTAGACCTGCATAGCTCTGTGCCCTTGGGCAGGAAAAAGAAAACCAAGGCTGGCCTCCCACAGCCTCTAGCAAAATACTCCAGAAAGTCAACGGTATTAGCACTCTCAGGTTGCCTTGATGGTTAGTGTGCATCAACAGCAAACTTGAACACAGATACCTGTAAATATCTGCTCGCTTTTAGAATCTATCGATTCATCCAACCAGAAAGCACAGCCAAACAGCTTAGTCACCAGTGCAGGCAGGCAAAGCGCTCCGTGAAGTAAACATGGTCATTTCCTCCCCCACCTGAGACAAATTTCTACCCAGTGCATCAGCTTGCAGATACAGCGCCAGGGAACAGATGGGTGGATTTCTGTCACCCCCCCATCTCCCCTCCATCCCCTCCCCCACTTACCTGCTATCCGGAGCACAGCCCTCTCAGCCGGGTCCAGCACCGAGCCCCCTTGAATCTTTCTTTTGGACCTCTCATGTTTAGGCAAATTCCAGGGTAAGGTGTCTCCAGGAGCTGGAGATGCTGAGCCAGATTTCTGGCTGAAATCATCCTCATCAGAGAAATCCGCAGAGGAGGACATGGAGCATCGGTAGGACGCGTTCCCGGAGCTCTGAGGAGGATGACACAGGAAAAGCATTAGCGGCAGAATGCTCACCGACGATCCTCCTCGCTCACAAACGATCATCAATTACGATAACTCGGCCCCCTCCCCGCCTCCAAACTGCTCTGCCCCCCAGAGAACACACACGCACATAAAAACAAGACGGACTCCGGGGCTCACCATATTTTCTTGGCCAAGTCGGCTCCAATAGAAACAATAAGCAAGCAGTCCCAATGCATGAAGACCAGAAGGAAGAAGTGTGTGGCCTGCGCTCCAGCCACCAGCCCAACAAATGACTGGCCCAACCAACAATGAAGCCAGAATCAACAGCCTTCCTGTGACAAATCTACAGTATCTGGCTCCCCCACCAGGACGGGAGAAACATTTTCCATTACTAGCCTTCTGTTTAATTCATTACGGCAACTAACTTTAAGTTTCAAAAACAAAGCACAAATGCAGGATGTTGGGTCCCACCTCCTTTCCGTTTCAAGCCGCTGCCGAGTCTCAGGAACCTCCTTTTAACCAGTTTTTGAGCCCCGGGTCCTCTTTATTTAATTTGCTGCATGAGACTGAAGCAGGTTCCCAGAAAAGGGCGAGGAGGGAGGGAGGGCTGATTCTGAGAAGAGCCTTTTCTTAAGACTGGGAGAACACAAAAGCCTGTTTTCAAAAGCTGAAGGCAACGCCAATAAACAAACATCTGAACTCGGTTTAGAGTTCTTGAGATAATTTAAACTTCCAGCAGGGAACAACTGCCAATAATGTAAATGAGAAGGGCACAGTGCGGTGACAGGAAGGCCGGCTCTTCTCAGCTGCAGCCATCACAGAGTAAGAGGAGAAACACAGACTTTTACCAAAAACACTTTGCCTGAAGGCTATCCCTCCGGGATTCAGCAGGAGCTTGGTACCCTCAGGCTCGGGACTGTTTTTTTTCCCCCATAAAAAGGCCCATGGTGTTATTCCTTTTTTATTAGATTGTGTCTGTGACTATTTAGACAGTCTGCAGCTCAGAGGAAAAGATGCCGAATATCTGTGCTGTGGACGAGATTAAAAAGTCTAAAAAGTAGTGAAGGAAAAAGTATTCATTTGCCTCTTTGCTGAGGCTCAAGGTGAAGATGCCAAACGCGCATAACTTGAATTCCTAGAGATGCAAGTTGCAGCCATGGATTCCCAGGCAGCAAGCGGCAGGCGGAAATCAGCTGGGTGCAGCAGGCTCCAAGCTGAGGCAAAAACACTAGCAACTGCACACCAATGGGCTGTGTGAGCAACATCCAAAGCACCCACACACGGCTTGTGAAACAGACTATAACCGAATCAGGACCACTGACCTGACCGCCTTCCATTCAAACCACAGCTGTTCATGGCCAAAGCTACTATTGTAAAAGTTCGTACAGCCCTACAAAACGAGACATGCTAAGATTTATTTAGTTTATGTTCACTTTCCTAGTAATAGTCAGGCAGTAAGCAGACCTGAGGAAGTAAATAAATAAAGCTGAATTTCTGTATTTTAAGCTACAATCCATGGAAAGCTGTGTGTGGCCTTTGGCTGTTACCAACCCAATTCATTTCCTCAAGCTTTTCTGAAAACTCAACTTGAGTTACCTGAGGTTTGCTGTTGGTGGAATCTAAAGGGAAGAGTGACATTCTTAAGGACTTTGCGGGGATATTGGAGTTCTTTGGTTGCCCTGTGTTCCTCAAAAAGGCTTCCTACTTGTCCTTTCTTAAGGCCATCCTTTATCTCTGAGATTCTACGTCCACACTATCTAGTGAGACCAGTAATTGGTTAATCTCTACTGAGGTGGAAGGGATAACTGCTCCTTTCCAAAAACCACTGGTTATTGATTTTTGCAGAGTAAATTTTTTTAATGGTCAGAGTCTCAGCTGACTGAACAACAAAATGTGATTTATGCCATGACACCAACACTATTAATCACCTACAGCCAGATGGGAACAGTTAGTACTCTGGACCCAAGGGTGTTGACTGGCACAGCCTCTAATCTGCTCATGTCCTTGATAACTAGATGAGAGAGAACAGTAAGAAAAAAATAACCAGAACCAAGTTTACTATAGGGACATGCAGACCACACACATTTATATCAGACATGTTTATAAGCAGTAATGTCCCTTCTTGTCTACAGGGTTCAAGACTTTTAACAGTTAGAGTATTATACTTTTTTCCAAACACACACACACACACACACACACACACACACACACACACACACAAAATCACTTTTAGAACTGGAGGTGCACTCTACAAAATTAAAGCCCATTTGAAAGCTGAAAATTGAGACTATATTTAAATGAAGCTACTTCAAAGTGGAGAACTCATATAAATTTTTATATTCCTTATTGATCTGCAGTGACTTGCCAAATCATGTCACTACCTTGGGGCTGGAGAGAATAGTATGAGAACATTACTGTGTTTTACTTGTTTGGAGGAAAGCAAACAGTTCTCTGACCCAAACCCTAGAGCCTGACCTTTGATGGGGGCTTCAAACAGTAGGACAAAGGAAAAAGGCTCCTAGGAGCAGCAAAAGCCCCAGGTTCCTATTTCTTATTCTACTGGTTGCCTACAGATTGACTCCTATCAAAATACAAATACCCATGTGCTTCCAAAGGGGATTAATTAAATATATTGTATCTATCCGATGGGTTACTCTGCAGCAAGTAACCAAAAATGTTCATCTACATTTAACAAAGAGGAAATAATTCATACATAATGAAACCTTTAAAAATCCACACACATATGTGTACCTACTTGTGTGTATAAAGACTGATGATATAGTACTATTAAACAGTGGTTATCTCTCGGCAATGAGAAAGCAATATGTTTCATTTGTTTCTTACAATTTTTAAATTCAAACAATAAAAAAATCACCAAAAGGAAATGTCCAGAGAAAATATCAGATATGGAAACTCTTACATTTGGGGCTCATGAGCACCACTAAAAAGTAAGCAGAGTCCACTGAAGCCTCCTCCCAGAGCAAAGCAAACAAACACTTAGACTGAACCGCATTAGCAAATGTATAGGATTCTCTGGCCCCCTGACCCCGGGGTTAGGACTCCAATTCACAGGCCCCTCTGTCATCACCATTTGCTGATAACCTGCGGATTAGGAAGGAAGTAGTTCACCAGAAAGGGAAAGGGTGACTTGGGCTGGGAATACAAGGCTGACATTTTGTCTCCCCTCCCCTATAAACGGGTGTGCACGACCTCTGTGCTCACGTTGAGTCACTATAACCAAAATAAATAAAAACACCAGGCTGTGATCAACAACCCTGAGCTATGTCTTCTACAACCTGGGAAACTGAACCAATTTTAACAATCAAATTAGATCACTACATGATTCGCTCTAACTTTCTTGATAGCCAGTTCATTTACGTGGTACAAAAACAACCCAAATCTCCTAATGCCGGGATAATTACATAATGTGACATTTTAAAATGAACAATAACTTTTTAATTGAAGTCCCAGGACAGTGGGACTGTCTAACTGGATGCGGCCCAGCCTGCACAGCCTGGTCTGTGAAAAACTGCCAGGAAATTGTCTTGGCACTGGGTACCCTCCGAAGGCAATGAGCTATATAGCAAGAATTACCTCAAAAGACAAAGGTATGGAAATACAGACATCAAAGACTAGTTTGTATTTAAGTATCTACAAATAGACTTTTTGTAGGAAGAATATTTTAAATACTTTACCAAAGAGAAAAGCAAATACATCTCTGAAAATAGCCCCACAAAACAGAAATTGGAACCACAAATAAAATACCAAGACACTTCTGTAATTAAACAATACTTAATCTTGCATTTTATGGTGATGTTTGTTTATGTCAGTCAGTTAAAAATCTATCTTACCTATCTGTAGGCTCCTTCCTTGAAGGAATCTGAAAGCTGCCGGAAGTACAAAGGGATAAAATAGAAGACTTACAAGTAAGTATCTATCCTTACAAATTCAGCTTCAAATATATCTTCTGGGAATACTATAGCTACACTCATACAGTAAGTCAATTACAAGGGAATCATGGACTCTGACTGGACCACCAAACTGCAGCACGGCATACCTCTGGGAGAACGCTACCCAGGACTGCCAAGGGTCTGGCAAAGGTTGGCGTAAGTGGGTGTACTGGGGTCAGCCTGGCAGGTTTTTGTTTTTTGTTTTTTGTTTTTTTTCTTTTTTCTTTTTTTTGGTTTTCCGAGACAGGGTTTCTCCATGTAGTTTTGGTGTCTGTCCTGGATCTTGCTTTGTAGACCAGGCTGGCCTCGAACTCACAGACATCCACCTGGCTCTGCCTCCTGAGTGCTGGGATTAAAGGCGTGCGCCACCACCACCTGGATAGCCTGGCAGTTTTCAAAGGTAAATTAATTGCAAATATTTAACACTAAGGAGACTTCATATGAAAATTCAGGTGTGGAACACATGCACTTTTCATTCTGACACAGTCTTCATCAGGCCCTTTTCCTTTTTTTAATGATACATTAGTATGAGAAGCCTGTCATTAATTCATTGTATTCAGAGAGTAAAGGAAAGATAAAGGCTGAAAGGAAGGAGGCACAATGCTAAGCAACAGAATGGGAGTGAAAGTGGTTTGTTTTGTTTTGTTTTTCCAGACAGGATTTCTCTATGTAGCCTTGACTGTCCTGGAACTCCCAGGCTGGCCTCAAACTCACAGAGATCCGCCTGCCTCTGCCTCTGAGTGCTGGGATTAAAGGTGTGCGCCACCACCACCCGGCTCAAAGAAAAAGACAAAAAGGAGGCAGCTATCAAATATTTTAGTTTTATGGGTATCCAACAAACACCAGGTGACATCAACTTTCTCTAAGTGCTGAGTTAATCTCCTCTATTACAGTAAATATCTTTAATTCCCAGGAAATGTTAGAGAACTGTATGAGACTACAGATGCTGGCTCATGCTTCCCAGGAATCTCCCTGGACACCTACTGGCTGGCTTCCTGCTGGTGTGAATTCACCTGCATTTACCCACCTACTCAATGTCATGAGAGAGACTTTGATTCTAGGTACTTCATAACCGGGATGTGGGTACAGTTCCTGTTAGAAAGGAGATAAGGGCTATGGTCACATCTTGTGTACGCCCTGAGGCATAAAAGCAGCCCCTTGGCAGAGACCACAGCCCATCTGCCATATATGCTGTCTTGTAGAATTCTGCAGTTGCATATATTAGGGCAGAGTGAATGCTGGCTAATACCCGTGTGACCTTGAGAAGATTGCCTGGCTCCTGTGGGCTTGCATTGTTTCATCTGAGAAAGAGGAAACAAAGCAGTGCTAATGCATACAGCTGAACTGGCAGAAGAAATGGCATTCTTTACATTTTAGCTATTAGGTGACGCTACCAACTCCTGCTTCCTTGATCCAAGAGTGGTAGACTGACAGAGGGGACCAGGATGACTGTATGACTGTTGCAGACTCTCAAGAGACAAAGTCCATCAAATTCCCTATTCTGTCCTTTCCAGACTTAGCAGTTAAAACGTTCTGCTGTTTGGGGGTACCCTTGTGTCTTTCCAACATACTCCTTTTTTTGTTTGTTTGTTTTTAATTCACTGTTTCCACTACTAGAGAGAACAGTAAAAGACTAAATGTACCAGCATACCAGCGTTTTTAACAACTGTAGATGCTTAATTGTTCCCTACTGACATGTAAGGGAGGTTGTGTCTTTATGGGTCCGTATGCTTCCTTTTTCATTACCTGTTTTCCTTAATGAAATTGCAGAAAACTGCTTTTGCTAACGGCTTTCACAAACTGGTGCTCTCACTTGCAGCAGTTATTAAGTCAAGAATGACTTCTTCATGAAAATACGCACAACTTTTGCTATTGCACTGAAACAAAGCCTGAAACTTTAGGACTCAGGAACCTCACTTCCCATTCAGAAGAAAAAGCTGCCACATGTGCATTAAGAAGACAATTCTGCCACTTTAAACAACGCTTGACTGGAACCTAGTAACTAACCATGGCTGGGCACAAGGAGACACACTGCCTCTGAGCTAGTGTGGTGGAAAACTCAACCTAGCAGGGGTGTTGAACTCTAGGTCAATCCAACCACACATCACCACCACCAAGCCCACCAGGGCGTTCATGTTAAGTGCATTCCAAATCCCTTCACCAACATTTAGTTTCTCCCTAAGACATGCCAGTCAGATCAACTCAGAGATCCAGCCAGAACCACTATGGCTGGCTCAAAGCCTCTGCATCCAGAAGGGCTGTCTCGTTTCTCCACATCTTTGCAATAGATCTTTCTCTCATAAAGTAACATGGACTCCTCCCTTCCTAGTTGTCCCTACAGAAAGTATAGGGCAGGGCAGGAAGCAAGATCAGCCTGCAAGAGAACACCTGTTTTTTAATTTTCACTAACCTTGATCTGTTAAGACTAAAACTGTACAAAGAGGTGCAGGTCTCTAGATGAAAAGAGATTCCCAGCCCCCTAAAAACCATAAAGGCACCCTTGGGCTAGGGGGAGCATCTGTGGGGCCTCAACTGAGAACTTCTTAAGTCCTAGAAAAGGAGCCACAGAGGAAGGGCTATCGAGTGGCACAGAGTCAAATTTTCAAAGGCTACAGGGACGAGATCATAATCCAGAAGCAATCTAAAGGATCTATGGAGGAGGTCACGGGGAGTGGAGCCTGGGAGTCAGGCACAACTCAAATGTCCCCTCCCATTCCTTTACACTTTGGCATACACCTGATGGGACATTACAACCCTCCGCAGTGAAGGGGAAGAAGTGGGGGCCATTCCGAAAGCCATAGAGTTCTAGAAGTTAGAACCTGAGTTGAAACAAAACCAAAAATGAATATATCTCACACCACAGTGTCTCATTGTCTAGACCGTAGCTGCTTCTCATACACATTAGAACTCCGGTTCTTACAGCCTGGCTTCAGCAGGTGGGACCCATGTCCACTGGGATTCAAGGAGGAACACTTTCCAACCAGGGCTAAAAGTGTCTCTTTTTCTCTTCTCCTTCCCCGGCACTATTTTTTATTTGTTAAGGTTACTTTGGGGCCTGCAAGATGGCTTAGCAAGTAAAAGCAGTTACTGTGCAAGCCTGATGACCTGAGATTGATTCTCAGAACCTATGGAAGGGGGGACCAACTCCTGAAAGCTGTTCTCTGACCTCCACATGCACACCATGGCAGGAGCACTCACGCACGAATAATGGTGGCAATGGTAGTAGTACTTTTTAAGGTTATTTGGAATTATCCTAAAACTGGGGAAGAAGAGAATGCGTTTGTGTGCTGCTCATTGCAACCTGCTCGTTACCAGGTATTAAGATAATTACAGAAGAGTAATGAATAGACCCGTTGGGCAATAAATAATGAAAGCTTGAACTATATCCCCGAGATTAGCGATGGAGGGGAACGATGGATTTGAGAAATATTTAGAGAACAGAAAAAGAGAAACTGAGTGGAAGGCTGGCCAAGCTGTGCTGACAGGGTAGTAAGCGAAGGAATTTCACGATGGCCAGTGAGAAAGTTGGAAATTAAGCAGAAATGAGTAAGTACGGGAGCCAGAGAAGAAAGGAGAGCAAGCAGGTCCCAAGCAATCCACACAAGGAGCAGTCTGGATGCTGGAACTGTGAAGGCGCGTGGTCATTCTAACTACCTTAAGACAAAGTTAGGAAGACAGCGACCTCCAAGGGACCTGCATCAGTGCAGTGACGGACCCATGGCGAGCTGTGGCTTACAGAAGCCGGAACAGTCAGCAGCATGCCAGGCTTGGTCGGCAGCGTGCTGGGCCTGGACAGGTCACAGCACGCTGGTGACAGTCTCACTGAACCAGTCAGTCCTTCCTCTGTCCTCTCCTCACGTAGACAGAGAAGGAAGTGCATAGACCTTTTGTGCACTGTCACCTCTCTCACGAGAGCTGTATCACCGACCATAATGGATGTGTCACATTAATATTAGTCTTGCAGCAACTTAGGAGTCATGATATTATTATGCTTAAAAACACAAAATAACAATACTATGTTTCTTCTGACCCTTTACTGATTCCTTTGTGCTCATAGAGCGGATTCGCTCGTTCATCCACAGTGCCCACAGCCCAGCCCTGCTCACTTACAGCCCTCTGCTCCAGCTCGGAGCCCCCTGGCTCTCCTTGCTTGTTCCTACTGTACATGGATGAGTTGTGTGAATTCCAATCCCCAGACCTTCCTCCCCTGCCCGGTGGCCCTCCTGACCCTGAAACATTGCTGTTTTGTTTTTAATCCTCCTTTTCTCATCAAGGGCTTTCCAGCTGGTGTAAGGCTCCCTCTAACAATAATATAAGCAAGGAATGTGTCCAAACACATCAGGACCGATGAGCTCACAGAGCATGTGGCCCAGGTTGAAGCAAGACAGGGTCCCAGTGCTGAGAACTCAGAAGCTACCCGCCACTGTCACCTCCTCGCAGAGGAAAAGTTAGTTTTCTCCAGTGGAGCCTCATTGGGTATACAAACCATGCCCAGCTGGAGATGCCCAACACGAAAGGAACTCAACAGTATTTTCGTCTCATATTATTTGCTTGGGCATTTTTTGTTGGTGTTTTGCTTGTATATTATGGGTTTTTGAGTTTATGTTTTTATGGGTTTTCTTTATGTGTGTGTTTCCTGTGCTTTTTCTTTGTTGTTTTGTTTTTACTCTGGTTTGTTTAGAGAGAGAGAAAGAAGGACTGAGAGTTGGGTGGGTGGAGAAGTGAAGAGAATCTAGGGGGAGTTGGGGGAGGGAAAACTGTGATCAGAATGTATTGTATGAAAAAATTATTTCTTCTCTTTTCTTCTTCTTTTTTCTTCTTCTTTTTTCTTCTTTTTTTTTCCTGAGACAGGGTTTCTCTGTAACTGCCCTGGCTGTCCTGGAACTTGCTTTGTAGACCAGGCTGGTCTCAAACTCAAAGATCCACCTGCCTCTGCCTCCCAAGTGCTAGGATTAAAGGTGTACACCACCACCACCTGGTCATATAAAAAAATAATTTATTTTCAATTAAAAAAAAGAATGTGTCAAAATGTATGGCAACATCAAAAAAAAGAGTGATGAATTTTATCTGAAAAACAAACACTGCACAGAATGAATGAAAAGCTGTTCACTCATGCCCCATTCCGTTCTCTCCACTGAACTGGCCCTGCGTGTCCATACAGAAAAATGTGTGATGTGGCTAGGCCACAGTACCCAGTTTTGGGCAAAACATCAGTGTAGATACTGTTCTCCTATCATTTAAACCAGCAGACATCAATCAGAAGGAGGTCTCCTGAGCACATACTCAGGTTTCCAGACGTTTCCTGAGGGCTGTGACACAGATGCTCTACTTGAGTTTTCAGTGAGATGCAAAGGTTGGGCTCACGACTGTTAGGCCAGCTCTCTCCTGAATTTCCAGGCTGCCAGCCTGCCCTACAAATTTCAGCGCGGCTGTTCCCACAGTTTCTTCAGCTAACTTCTTAAAATAAGTTAAGTCTGTGGATACACTTGTGTGTTTGCATGTGCGTACGCACAGGCATGTGTGTTCCATAACCAATATGTCTAACTGGCTCATCTCTAATGAGCTGAACTTGGACTTGAACTGGCTTCCCCATGATGCCGCCAGGTGTTTACGAATCCCCTCAACTACATTTTAGAGTCGCACAAACACTTGCTCCGGTTTTTGAATTGTAAACAGTCTGCAGGAGCATCTACCTGCCTGAGTTAAGAAGCCACAGTGCTTCATCTCCTTAACTAACTCCCACAAGGGAAGAGTTTGACCCCTCCCTACGAGCTCACACTCTGAATAAGGACAACCACAATCTTCACTGGATATTAGACATTATCAAAGTGATAACGATGAGCCTCTAATAAAGCACAACACTAAATATGTTTCTCGGCACTTCATTTGAAAATTAAAAAGGTAATATGAAACCCAGGCAAAGAACTTGGAATATCAATGATTATCAAAAAGGCACCTTCAGGGCAACATCTATCTACACTGATGTTTTACCAAAAACTAGAGGCTATGGCCTCACCAAAGAAACACACATTAACCTTCATTCCACAAAATAATGATTTTCAATGCAGACTTTTAACTAGGAAATTTTAAAAAAATCTACCTCCCTTCATATCACATTGCACAGTATGGCTTTTATTTCAGCAATAACAATTCATTCTTTATATGCAAAGCTTTTTGTTTCTAATCAAACATTAAGAAATATGAGTCATTCATATTTGAGTGTGAGGTCATCAGACTATATCCTGAAAAAATTATCTTGATAGAAAGGGAACCAAGGCTTGTTGAAGGAAAGGAAGAAAATGTTGCCTATTTCATATTTTTCCCTGGAGTTATTTTTCACCAACACAGAGACAGAATTTATAAGGACAAGTAAGTCCTTTCCTAAGAGAAACCCAGGCTGGCTCAAGTCAGAAACTAGAGAAGACAATGTTCTTCTGCAGCCTGGAGCACCAACTTTGACTCTGTGGGTGAACATCCACCCTTCTGCCCTGCAGTTCCCAGCATTCATCATCTCTGCTCCCTGGGCCCAGACCATCTCACCTGCCCCTCCAGTTCTCCAGAGGGAACAGGATCCTGATGTCATCTGACAGTCAGAAGATCTGGTGCCACCTCGTCTGAACTGCTCCATTAGAGTGCCTCTTTACACGCTCCCCTGCGGGTGACAGGCTTGTAAAATGCACACACTGATAAGAGGGAGAAATAAAGTGTGGATGTGCATCTTAAGTAATTAGTAACTTGTCAGCAACTTCCTCCAAAGAGGAGGTGTGAACCATCCGAAAGGGATTAGAGGAAGAAAGGGCAAGAGAAGTACAATTTCTCACCATTTTATAAAGTCTTTGTCTTCTCATTAAGTAAGTAAGCGGGCCACAGTTAAAATTCTCTCTGCCAGAATGGAAACCACAGGAAGAATTCTGGAAAGTGTTTAGGTATGACAGGAAGAAGAAAGGCTTTAATGTGGGGTGTTGACAGGGTTTCATCCCCAGTTCTGTCTCATACTAGCTATGTGACTCTGGTATACATAACTCACAAAAAACGTTTGCGAGCCTTGGATTACTCATCTAAAAATGAGAATAATGTCTCCCGTCAGAGTAGTGATGCAGATCAGATTAATATATTCAAGTGTTCAGACCAAACCTAGCATACAATGGGACACTTTAAACGACACCTGTCATCTTTAAAAGCTGTGCCAAAGCTGTAAGTCTCATAGAGCACTCCTACACTCTCAGCTGTGGAGCCCTAAACCACTTCCTAAGCCACTGGAGCCGTTAGTCCTGTTGAGGGCCACACAGGGACAATCGGCCCACTGAAACTAACAGGAGAGGCACACATAAAGTACACAGTGGACATTCAGCAAATAAGAGCCACATTCTTCTTCTTCCAACTCGTGTCTAAATTCCAACTGGTCTCCTCGCTTCTTTCCTGGTCCCCACAGTCATTCTCACAGAAGCTAGACTGAATCTTTAAAACATAATTAAAACGACAGACAGACCAGGCTGGCCAGAAGCCACCCGAGCCCCGCCCAGGATACGCAGCCCAGGGTGGGCGGGCGCCGCTGCGACGGAGAGGTGAAATATAGAAAACTGGAGGGGAGCATGCGCTAGGGAAACAGGTGGAACTGGAGATGTGCAGGTAGTGTCAAGAGAGAGAGGGCTGAGGTCTACATGCTGCTGTGGCCCAGTGGGGTCGTCAAGATTGTGTAACAGCCTGGAGCTTATGCAGATGTAGACTCAGCCTCCTAACCTGCTGCCCAGCTGCGGGATCCCCCTGACTCTGGGCAACTCTGGAGGCCTGAGATGAGGAAAGGTTCACTTTCTGGATTGCGCCTCCTCAAAGGACCACCGTGTACCATGATACCACCGGAGGCCATGTAGGTGTCAATGGTCCATGCTGCTGCCCCATGCCATCTGGCGCCACTGCCCGATGCCTTGGTGATGTCCTCAGGCTTTGCTACCTCCGTTAGCCATGCTGATGTGAGTGAGTGGCTTGTGTAACCATCTGAGACCACGTTGAGGCTCATGGCCCGTGCAGCCGCTGAGGGTCATGAGTGGGGTCAGTGGTCCTGATATGGCCAAGGGCCATGTTGACGTCTGCTGCCCGTGTTACCATAAAAACCCATGTGGATGCCCACAGTCGGGGCTGCCACCTGAATCTATGTTAATATCCTCGGGTGGGAAGATGTGGCCCCGCCCCTCTCGGGAGAGCTAGCCCCGCCCCGCTCTGACTACCTCAGGCTCTCCTCAGCTGATGGCTTCTGACGCAGATGATGGCTGGCTGAGAAAGACTCATCCTCCCTTAGGGGGCTGGCCACTAGGAATCTGCCCGTGTTCCAGTGAGTATATGGGCAACACAAAATGAACTTTTTTTGGGGGGGGGGGACGGGGGAGCCACAAGGGAGGAGGGACGAACATGGGAAGATCGGGAGGTCAGCACAACAGGGCGCATGATCTCAGATCCTGAAATAATCTATTAAAAAGCAAATTTTAAAAACCAAGTAAAAACGAACTCATAATCATTCATATGCTAAGGTTGAATGCAGCCCAAGTGTGGCAGAGCTATGTGCTTCCTGGCCCAGACTCACCACTGACGGGCAAGGCGACTTTGAAGCTTTGAACAGGTTACTTAGGCTTTTTGAATGTTGGTTTTCTAATGCAGAAAGCAATCTACCCGTTAAGATTAGACAAGCAAATCCTGTTACTGCCTAACCCAGTGCCAAACTCACTGTATTTACTAAATGCCAGCTGCCACTCATGACCCTCAGGAAAAGGAAACGTTGCTCACACGATGTGATGATCACATTTCTTTCTCAGTCTCATTTCTAGTTATCTCTGGAGCTTCGGGGAGCTAATCAAGTTTCCACAAAGTCTTTAAATTTAAAAAGAGGAAACAGTGGTGGTCACTTGCTTATAAAAAGCGGTGCTCTCCATTCAGAACAGGTTGTTTCTCACTTCCTTAGTATCGAGACCCACCTCCATCTCAGACTTCCTTTCCTTCACTCTAATCAACAGAAAAATCTGCCTGGAGTCACAGTGATTGCCCGTACATTAGAAATAAATTTCAGATAACTGTGTTGCCTGCTCAGTGCTCCTATAAAGGCCAAAGATTATTAGGTAATTGTCTAACATAAAATGTCTGAGTTTTATAAACTAATTTTGACTCTGTCAAGGTCATTTCTTTTTAGAAAGCATATACATAGAATATATATACTTTAATTTACAGATATAAGAAAACTACGCATGTTTGGCTAAACACAGTCTGAGGACAGGAAAACAGCGTGCGCAGAAGCAAGTGTGCTCAGCCAGCAGGTCGTGTCACACTGTGTGGCATCACTTTTCATGGTCCTTCAGGCTGTTCCCTCACAGTGACAACCAAGACATCAGTGCTGCTTTTAAGGCTCTGGAACCACTCACAAAGCCTTTACCTTGAAAGGCCTTTTGATGTCCAGATTTCATATCAGTAGTATTTCCTCTTCCAAATAATAGTCTATTCATATACTGATTCTGAGTTAAGTTTAAATGCTAATAAATTAAAGATAAAAACAGAGCTATGTGCTGAATAGTACCTGTACAAAGGGGACAGCAAATATCCTCTTAATCCCAGCCCCCTCCCCAAAAAAAGAGTAAAGTAAAGTATCTTTTGGATGATACCACTTTTAAAAACTTGTTTATTTATTTTTTTTCATTTAATTTAATTTTTATTTATATGGATAATACAGCCTTTTACAAAGCTGTTCATTGCCTAAAGCAAATAAAAATCAATGGGTAAAATAATTTGATGATCACACCTACTATTTCTTCATGATCTCATAAAATACTACAAGAACGTTTTCTCTATTTAAGGCGGTTTTATGTTCAACCCAGATGATCAAACACTGTGATTGGAAGGCTGATTTTATGGATGACATATGCTGGAAGTTGGGACTTGAAAACCAGCAGCTACAGACCTTCCCCCGTCCCCTGGGCAGGCACGCACACCACTCTACATGGGCAACAGAGGGGCTGTGCCATCTGTTTTAAGACGAGGGGATGAGGAGCAGCTGGCCAAACGGACGGCACAGCCCACACGGAAATAAAACCACACCGGGACCCAAAGCAACATCTTGGCAGACGGGAGCTGGCGTACTTTGACATGATGCCTTTTTAAAAAAAAAACTAGAGTAGTTCTAGGAATGGAAGCCAGAATTTGGGGGTTACCACGGCTTGACCTGAGCTACCCATTTGGGAAATGTCCTTAGCCATACAAACACAAAGCAAGGATTTTTCAGATATATTAGACTTAGCATCCTAAGAGGCCCTCCTAACCTATCGCATAATAACTAAAAATGATGGATAAAATAACAGTAATATATTTTTAAATGCGGAGCAGCGAGAAGGTATAGAATCTATAGGCTAGATAGAGAAACGCAAGAGCACAGAAATGTCATGGTCACCCCTGGCTTCCTCTGAGCCTAAAGCTTCGGCTGACATCCAAACACCTGCTTGGCAAACGGAAGACCAGGCCAAAATTTTAAAAGCCTGAACAAAGCCAGGGAAAACAAGAGCCAGAGGAACAAAGCAAGAGCATCCTGGTGTACTGAGGACACTTGTCTGCCTCCACTTTGAAGCCAGATAAAGCAGGAAACAAAAACTTCATAGCCTCAGGCTGGTCCTCACATGCCCTCCATGGCCTGGATTCTTGCCCCCTCGTCATGAAAAGCTCTAAAGTTAAGAGTTTATTTTTAGACTCCTCTTGACTAATTGAGGTCTGGCAAAATATACCCTCTTTGGAGAAATGTACCTTCAGTCTGAACCTCAGAAAATTACCACAGATGAAACACAATCAAACATAAGCTCCTAACAGAGTCACCAAAGATACAGTGGAACAAGCTTCCTGGTGTGTGAAACCAGAGTTGCAGGCACAAACACCCATAAAAGCCTAGTGGAAATAAGTACCAGATATATAACACAAATTATCCAATAATATAAGTAAAAGCCAGTGAAAGGAGAATGAATAACTTAAACAAATCAGCTAGGAAAGCAGGAACAACCATCTAGAGAGAAAATGAGATGGAGAGGCATCTGTGGAGGCAACACCCAGGGCTAATGGCAGAGCAATACACAATGTACGTGGGAAATGTTCCATACATCTATATGAAGTATGAGAACGCTCTGTGGTAGGTTTAGACAATGAATATGGAAGACTGGAGCTTTTCAGGAATAAACAGAGATGCAGTGTATTCTGTGGAAACAAAAACGTGTATGCAGGAGCATGCTTCAGACGACAGTCAACCAGAATAGGAAGACAGGCCACTGGAAAGAAGAAGGCCAGGTGGGTAGAGGTGGCTTACTGACAAGATCCTGGCTTTTGTTTTAAATAGGGGTTGGAGGAGGTGGAGGGATGGCTCAGTGATTAAGAGCACTGGTTGCTCTTCCAGAGGACCAGGGTTCAATTCCCAGCACCTACAAGGCAGCTCAAAACTATCTGTAACTGCACTCTTCCAACACGCTCTTCTAGCCCCTGTGGGCACTGCATACACATGGTGCTCAGACATGCATGCAAAATACCCATAAACATAAAAATAAGTAATAAAATTAAGAAATGATAAAATAAAGGAGACAGAAAACATATCGTAAATGAATGAATGGAGGATTAGGAGCTGGAGAGACAATTCAGTGGTTAAAAGTGCTTGCTGCTCTCACACAGGATCACAGTTCAATTCCCAGCATCCACATCAGGTGGCTTGGAAGCATGTCTAACTCCAGCTTCATGAGATCTGACACCCCCTTCAGGACTTCATGGGCATCCTCACACATGTGCACATACCCACACATGGGGACACACACACACACACACACACACACACTTTCACAGAAACAAAATGAAATAAATGGAGGCTTAAAGATGTTCTGACACCTTCTTCAGGACTTCATGGGCATCCTCACACATGTACACATACGCACACATGAGACACACACACACACACACACACACACACACACTTTCACAGAAACAAATAAAATAAAATAAATAAGGGCTTAAGGGTGTTTATCGCCTGGATCGTCAGATGGTAGACAAGGAAGTAGATTTATAAGAGCAGGTAATGCACGAACCTTAAGCCCATCATAATCTCTTTCTTCAACCCGCCTACTCTCTACCCTGCCACCTGAAAGTTGCCAACCATAACTACATTCATAGCTCCTAAGTCCTTGTCAAGGACATTACCTCAACTAGGTGTGTATACTTCCAGATACCGAGAGGCTGAGGCAGGAAGATCACGTGTGCCTATGAATCAGAGGCTACCCTGGGTGATACAGATATAAAGGCAGTGCATCTACCCCACCCCCATATGTCTCAAAATGTGATATTTTAGCAATCTCAAAGATACAATAAAGTCAGGTCTCAAATCATCAAAGGTAAACACCAAAATTAATACCCTTGAGAGGGGAGATTCCCTGAGAATCGCTGATCCCTCCAGAACCACCTAAGCAGATGTACGTTAACCTTTACTGGTACCATCTTCAACTGCACACACATACACTCCTCTGAACAACTGCTGGCTGAAGACCTACCTGCAGCCCACACCAGAGACGCTTTAAGATGCTCACAGAGTCCTGAGTATCTTAAATCTGTAAGATTCCCTCATGTCATAGAAGACATATGATGAGACACACTCGGTACCTTTTTCCATTAAGTGTTTAAGAGGGCTTTTATTAGCTTAATTTTAAATCTTAAAATTATTTTTGTATAATTTTACACTTTGCTCATGTACAATTACATAAAAATTCAACTGCAACTTCTCACTTGGAATGATATACTTTGTAGTCATTTGATTATAGGTTATTTTAAAAGTTTAAACTCCAAACTTCTTTTGAAACAATACTAGTTTAGGTCCTAGTCACCCCTAGAGGCCATTGGGGAACTCATGGACTCTAGTACGAGCCAGGGTGTCTAAGGAGACACAGCACCTGGCTAGAAGCATATCTGTGAAGAAAGGATCCAGGGCTGCCTCTATCAGTCCTCAGGATCCATCCCTGGACTTGCTGGGATGTTCACGGAGACAGGCCCATCAGCACAGCACACATCCAGCTATACTGCTAACTTGAACTCTCTTCACACCCATACCAACCTGCTGTTCCATTCCCCTCCTCCTCTGCTGTGCTCTCTGCCTCTCTCATCTCCCTGTCAACAAGCTTGACTTCCACGCAGGAAACATCATCTTGACTGCGTGTCTTACATTAATCATTCCAAACACAGCGACGGTTGCTCTCCAAACCTCGGCGTCCCTCCCACAAAGACTGAGCCTCCTAGTGTACATCCCAGGAAAGGGATGCCCAATGCTGCTCCCTTCTTCCCCTGAATGGTTACTGTCTGACCACACAGCAACTGGCCGGGATGTTAGCCTCTGATTCGTTGCTTTTTCTCTCTTTTGAAGGCTGTCACCCAATGCGTCTGTTTTCATCTTCCATCAGCCACTCCAGGCTTCACTCCTGATGATGACATCACCTGGATCTGAAAAATTCCAAAACTGTTCTGCCAGTCCAAGAGTGTGACCACCAGTGTGATCTCTGGCTCTCCAGTTCTCTCCTCTTCAAGCTAATCCTGGCCTCCAATCCTTTGTTCCTTGGCAGATCCACTACTACCGTTAAGATTTCCTGTCCTTATCCTCCTCCACCCTCAGGCTGCATTACTTCAGCCATTCTCTTGACATCAATACCCAGCAGAAGCTATCAAGTCCAGTCTCCATCTGGTACCAGCTGAGACATTCACCTTAACTCTTAATCCTAGACTGCTGGAATCTGCATTAGAAGTATCACAGACCAGTCAGCTTGACCCTCAACAAGTGCACACATACCACATCTCTGTCAAATGTCTCTGTGAATCCTGTGTCCTCTTTAGCTTGTGGACTATGTTCCTTAGAACCTTTCTGAACAAACTTTAGGAAGTGTGTGTGTGTGTGTGTGTGTGTACATCTTGTGGGTGCATGCCACAGAATGCATGTGACAGTCAGAAGACAACTTTGTAAGCCAGTTCTCTCCCAAACACAAAAGAATATACTTTCTTCTCTGCACTTCATGGAACTTCCTCCAAAATTGACCAACCACATACATGGATACAATAAACCTGAAATTACACACTGCATCCTATCAGGCCACCATGGACTAAATGGGGGATATTAACAACAAAGGAAACAACAGAAAGCTTGCAAACTCATAGAAATGGAACAACTCTCTACTGAATGAAAAATGGGTCAAGGTAGAAAGAAAGAAAGAAATTAAAGACTTTCTAGAATTCAATGAATCCAGCATAAACTTATGGGACACAATGAAAGTGGTGCTAAGAGGAAAATTCATAGCACTAAATGCCTACATTAAAAAAAACTGGAGAGATCTCATACTAGCAACTTTACAGCACACCTGAAAGCTCTGGAACAAAATGAAGCAAGTGCACTCAAAAGGAGTACACTGCAAGAAATAATCAAACTGAGGGCTGAAATTAATAAAAGAGAGACAAAGACAATAATAAAAAGAATCAATGAAACAAAGAGTTGGTTTTTTGAGAAAATCAACTAGATAGACAAATCCTTATCCAAACTAAGTAAAAGACACACAGAAAGAGAACATCCAAATTAACAAAATCAAAACCAAAAGGGGAGACATAACAACAGACACTGAGGAAATCCAGAGAATCATAAGGACATACCTTAAAAATCAGTGCTCCACCAAATTAGAAGATCTAAAAGATATGGATAATTTTCTCAATAGGTACCACTTATGAAAGTTAAATCAAGATCAGATAGACAATTTAAATAGACCTATAACCCCCAGTGAAACAGAAGAAGTCTTTAAGTCTCGCAAAAAAAAAAAAAAAAAAAAACAACCAACCCAGGGCCAGATGATTTTAGTGCAGAATTTTACCAGACTTTCAAAGAAGACCTAATACCAATATTCCTCAACTCCTCAAATTATTCCACAAAATAAAAACAGGAGAAACATTCATTTTATTTATTTATTTATTTGTTTGTTTGTTTATTTTTAGATTCATTCATTTTATAAAGTAATAATTACCCTGATACCCAAACCACATAAAGACACAACAAAGAGAGAGAATTACAGACCAATTTCCCTTATGAACATAGATAGCTGCAAGCCATAAAAGCTACTTCTTGGAAAGGTCAAGGAACTTTCCAAAGGTCAAGCTATGCCTTAGGAAGTCTTGGTGATATTTTAGCTTTTGTATATACATTAGCTGGTTCCTACAGTGATTTTCTTGTATGCTATATGTGCTTCCAAGAACTCCTAAGAGTGTATTTATCAAAAATACCTATCAAGCATCCAAGGCCAAATGATCTCCTGAACTAAGGTAACACCCTTATGGAAACAATCATTGTCTCCTAGGTCAAGTGGATAGCTTAATTTCTTGTGCAATTTAAGCTGAGACCCTCCTTTCTTATACAGCCTTACTAACATTATAGACTCCTAACCTTTTTACCTAACCACTTCTAGGAATGTAGATTGAGCACATACATTCCCTTTTTGATATACTAATTGATCATTAGTTCTCAGCTGACTTCCTCCTTTACCACTCTCCTTTTGGGTTATAAAAGAAAGCCTGATGGTCACTGCCTGAAGAAAATTCTTATCTGCCTCTATGACCCTGTAAGAATTCAAGCCTGGTGACCTTGCTCAGCCAGAGGATTGCTACTGCTTGGGTTTATAACTGAACACCTGAGAGATGAGGGAACTAAGAAGTATAACGAGACTGAGGGAGGATTAGGAGAGAGAACTTGAGGATGAGATGGAAGATGAGGAAGAGCCAGATGGGGAAGTACTAGAAGGGTAAGAACAAGATGAAAAGAACCTAGATGAGACAGAATTAAGACGAGAGAATTAAGATAGAACTTAGAGCGGACAGCAGATAAAGGTAGAGAGAAATCAGGCTAGAAAGGAGCTAGGCACGAGAGCAGAACTGAAGCTGTGTAGATAGGATTTTATCCCAGAGGAATAAAGTAGATGGACAAAGAGCTTGGTGTACTTAGATTCATTTCCCAAAAATAATTCTCACCACTCATAGCTTCTCTTCTGGGCCTCTGGGAAGAATATTATTAAGGCTGGTCTTATAGTAATATTCGAGAATAGATGCAAAAAATACTCAATAAAATACTTGCAAACCGAGTCCAAGAACACATCAAAAAAATCATCCAGAGATGCGGGGATAGTTCAATACAAGAAATTCAGTAAATGTAATCCACCATATAAATAAACTAAAAGAAAAACGGCACATTAGCATCTTATTAGATGCAGAAAAGGCCTTTGACAAAATCCAGCACCCTTTCATGATAAAAGTCCTGGATACATAATAAAAGAGATATGGGATACAAGACATACCTCAACATAATAAAGGCAACTTACAGCAAGCCTATATATAGCCAACATCAAAATAAATGGAGAGAAACTCAAGCAATTCTACTGAAATCAGGAACAAGATAAGGCTGTCCTCTCTCTCCTTATCTATTCAATATGCTATTTGAAGTTTTAGCCAGAGCAATGAGACAACTGAAGGAGATCAAGGAGATACAAATTGTAAAATAAGAAGCCCAAGTATTGCCAGGTGGTGGTGGCGCACGCCTTTAATCCCAGCATTCAGGAAGCAGAGCCTGGATCTCTGTGAGTTCGAGGCCAGCCTGGGCTACAGAGCGAGATCCAGGACAGGCACCAAAACTACACAGAAAAATCCTGTCTAAAAAAAAAAAAAAAAAAAAAAAAGCCCAAGTATTGTTATTTGCAGATGATATGACAGTAGAAATAAGTGACCCTAAAAAATAATAGCACCAGGGAACTCCTACAGCTGATAAATGCTCTCAGCAAAGTGGCTGAATACAAGTTTAACTCAAAAAAAAATCAGTAGCCCTCATATATAAAAAAGACAAACAGACTAAGAAAAAAACGAGGAAATCAATACCTTTCAGAATAGTCTCAAATAATAAAAAATATCTTGTTATAACTCTAACCAAGCAAGTGAAAAACTTGTCTGATAAAAACTTTAAGACACTGAAGAAAGAAGTTGAACAAGATATCAGAAGATGGAACTATCTCTCATGCTCATGGATCAGTAGGATCAACAGTAAAAATAGACATCCTACAAAAAGCAATCTACAGATTCAATGCAATCCCTGTCAAATTTCCAACACAATTCTTTACAGACCTTCAAAGAACAATTCTCAACTTAATATGGAAAAAAAAAAAAACCAGGACAGCTCAAACAATCCTAAACAGTAAAAAAAAAAACTGCTGGAAGGGTGTCACCATCCCTGATTGCAAGTTGTACTGCAGAGCTATAGTAATAAAAATTGCATGGTATTGGCATTAAAACAGGCATGCTGATCACTGGAATCAAACTGAAGACCTAGACAAAATCCACACACATATGGACTCCTGAGTTTTGATAAGGAGCTAGAAATACACACTGGAAAAAAGTATCTTCAACAAATGGTGCTGGTCACACTGGATGGCTGCATGTAGAAGAATACAAACAGATCCATATTTATTGCCCTGACAAAACTCAAGTCTAAATGCATCAAAGGCCTCAACATAAAAGCAGATACACTGAACCTGGTCGAAGAGAAAGTGGGGAATATTCTTGAATGCACTGGCACAGGAGACGACACTCTCAACAGAACATCAATACTGCAAACACTAAGATCAACAACAATAAATGGGACCTCATGAAACTGAGAAGCTTCTGTAAGGCAAAGGACACCGTCAAAGGACAAAACAGCAGCCCACAGAATGGGCAACGCACTTCACCAACCCCACATCTGATAGAGGACTAAGATCCAAAATATATAAAGAATTCAAGAAACTAAGTATCAAAAAACCAAATAATCCAATTAAAAATGAGGTATAGACCTAAACAGAGAATTCTCAACAGAGGAATCTCAAATAGCTGAGCAAAGCTTGAGAAATGTTCAACATTCTTAGCCATCAGGGAAATGCAAACCAAAACTACTTTGAGATTCCATCTTACACCTATCAGAATGACTAAGATAAAAAATACAAGTGACAGGTCATTCTGATGAGGATGTGGAACCAAGGGGAACACTCCTCCATTGCTGGTAGGAGTGTAAACTTGTACAGCCACTATGGACATCAATATGGTGGTTCCTCAGAAAGTTAGGAATCTATTTACCTCAAAACCCTGGGCATATACCCAAAGGACACTCCATCCTACCACAAGGGCACTTGCTCAACTATGTTCATTGTGGCTTTATTCATAATTGCCAGAAACTGAAAATGCCCTAGATATGATACATATCATACAAAGAATGTATGAAGAAAATGTGGTATGTTTATACAATGGAGTATTACTTAGCTGTTAAAAACAATGACATCATGAAATTTGCCAGCAAATGGATGCAAAAAAAAAAAAAAAAAAAACCATCCTGCCGGGCGGTGGTGGCGCATGCCTTTAATCCCACCACTTGGGAGGCAGAACGAGGCGGATCTCTGTGAGTTCCAGGCCAGCCTGGTCTACAGAGCGAGATCCAGGACAGGCACCAAAACTACACAGAGAAACCCTGTCTTGAAAAAAAAAACCCAAAAAACCAAAAAAATAAAATAATAAAATAATAATAATAATAATAATAATAATAAACCATCCTGAGAAAGGTAATCCAGACCAATAAAGACAAATATGGTATGTACTCACTTATAAGTGGATATTAGCTCTTAAGTAAATGATAACCAAGCTATAATCCATAAACCTAGAGAGGTTAGGTAAAGAAGAGGGTTCTATGGCAGCCCTTTCACAGGGGTTGCCTAAGACCACCGGAAAACACAGATATTTACATTATGATTCATAACAGTAGCAAAATTACAATTATGAAGTAGCAACAAAAGTTTATAGTTGGGGGTCACCACAACATAAGAAACTGTATTAAAGGGTCATAGCATTAGGAAGATTGAGAACCACTGCTCTAGGGGCCATGCATGGATCTCCCAGGGAAGGGGAAATAGAATAGATTTTGGGGGTGGACTGAAGGCAGGTGGAGACAGGAGCAGGAGGGATCAGGTGTGGGGGATGCAATGGAAGGGGAGAGTGTGGGGAAAAATAGCTGTAATTGGGCAGTGTTTGGGGTCAGTGTGGAAACCTAACACAGTAGACACTTCCTGGAATCTAGGAGGGTGATGCCAGTAAGAACTCACAGTAATGAAGAATAAGGAATGTGAAATGGTCATCTCTTGTAGCCAGACAATGTTCCCAGTGGCAGGACTGGGCTGCATTTGGTAGAGCTGTTGGCCAAGGGGTCTCTTAGAGATCTCCAAACAACTCAGGCTAGTGCTAGGTCATAGGGCCACTCTCAGCAAACTGACAGCAGGGCCTCCCTTGCTAAGGACAACATCCACACAGCTCATTGAACATGGAGGGGTACAGCTGGTACCTGAATGGACCTTTGCCCCTATGTTCTAATCTCTTTGATCCAGGAAGGTACTCTGCAGGCTATCAAAAGAGAAGCATGGACACCAACCCAGCCACAAAACCATTGACCTACAATCTGTCCTGCCTGCAAGATGTGCTGGGGTGATGGTGTAGAACTTGTGGGAGTGGCCAACAATGTCTGATTTAACTTGAGGCCCACTCCACAAGAAAAGAACCCATACCCTACACTGCTTGGATAGCTAGGAACTTGAGACTGGCTAGCCCGGAGACCTATGGTAGAACCAAACAAGACTGGTCTAAAACAAACAAACAAACAAAAAACAATGAAATGTTTCCTAATGATATTCTGCTATACACATAGATTGGTGCCTTGTCCAGTCACCTTCAGAGAGGCTTCCTCCAGCAGCAGATGGGAGCAAATGCAGAGACCCACAGCCAGACATTATGCAGAGACAGAATCTAAATTGAAGGTCTCCGCTGGATCTCTCCCAGTGGAACTCAGCGAATCCCATGGAAGAATGAGAGGAAATATCGTAGGTATCAGAGGGGATGGAGGACACCAGGAGAACATGGCTGACTAAATCAACTAATCAGGGAGCACATGGGCTCACAGAGATGGAAGCAGCAAGCATGGGGCCTGCAGGGGTATGCACCAGATCCTCAGCATATATGTTGCTAGTTTGGTGTTTTGGGGGGACTTCTAACTGTGGGAGCGTGTGTGTCGTTGACTCTTTTGCCTGCTCTTGGGACCCTTTTCCTCCTGTTGGGCTGCCTTGTCCAGCCTCGGTGTGAGGGCTTTTGCCTTGTCTTAACTGTATTTTATTTTGTCATTTTTGATTGTTGTCTCTTGGAGGCCTGCACTTTTCCTGAAAGGAGATGAAGGGTGAGTGGACTGGGGGACAGGGGGGTGGGGGTGGGGCAGCTAGGAGAAGTGGAGGGAGGAGACACTGTGGTCAGGATGTATTATATGAGAGAAGACTCTATTTAAAAAAAAAAAAAAAAGAATAACTGGATATTGTCCTAGAACTACAACTGGTTGGTACTTGCCTCACTGAAGAGACCACTGCAGCTGGTGCTGAATTCGTGAGTCAAGTCGCACAGGAAAGGGCTGTGCATAGGCCTGTGGCGGAGAGGAAAACTCGGGAAATCTTTCTCCCCATAGTGTGTGGAGGCACTGTGCTAAGCCCTCTGTGAAGACCGGGTTAAGTGAGTGTGGCACCAGTGGGAGAGCAAGCACATCACCCTGCAAAGGAGGAATGCAAAGCCAGAAGCCAGATCAGTCACTGCTCTGGAAACAGCTACCGATGCCTCAGGCATTTCCTCCTGGAATCGGGGTTGAGATTACTCTGGCTTGAACCAATGGAGAGAGCACAGGGGGACCTCATGAAGGGTCAAGCCTGTCCCCTCTGGAGTCTAGAAGCTGCAGGACTAGACTCTGATTCCCATTGTCGGAACCCAGAGGTAAAGCCTGCCTGGAACTGACATGCCCTTCCACAGTGGGCAAAGGACACGTTTCGGAGAACCCCAATTTGAATCCTGAAGAACACAAGCCAGGGCACCTTCCCACAGGAAGGAACCAGAACACTAGTAAAATATCAATGCCAGGTCCCCACCATCACCATATGAACTGTGTAAAACTAGGCCCTTGTCACCCAGTGCCCCTCTCTCCTTACGCCTGACAAAGACTACCCAAAAAAAAATGTCTAGAGTGCACAGGAAGAAACAGGAATGTCCTCTGCACTTGAGCCTGAATCCAGCTCCAGGGAGAGGAAATGTTGATTCTGAATATGGAGCCACAGCGACACAGAACACCAGGCTGGGAGTGCATTGCTACACCAGGCTAAAGTCTTAAGACTTGAAAGTAATTGCAAGAGTGTCTACATCTAAGAATATCAGTAAGGAACCTGCCTTGAGATCAGAGTGAGTTAAATGACAACTGATGAGAAAGAATAAAACTGACTTCTCCTTGTTCCCCAAAGCAAAACTACTGGTCATACAAAAGAGTGTGGTCCTCTGACACTTTTCATCACATACACCGATTCAACTGTGTTCAGCCCCATTTCTGAAGGAACTTGTCTTTATAGTCCTAAGTAAAGTACACTCTAGCTAGTCTATAGAGTTCCCAGGATAATAAAGACTATATTCTCTATATGCTTTTTGCTTAAACCCATGTTTTGTTATTTCATAATGCCATATATGATTCACTGATGAATTAGATTTCCTAGTTTATGAAAACCCACAAATACATTAATCAACACTGTAACAGAAGTTATGACCTTATTCCTATAGCAGAGGAAGTTAAGTCATAGATTTCCCAAACAATGGGCTTTTGAGATCTGAGACTGGAGTCACAATCACTTCAGGCGGTGTTGCTCTGGAATGCACACTCAGCCACAGTTAAGAGTGTCCACCACAGTGCTCAGGTTTGCTAAAAGGTTTGGCTTAGCTCACTGGGCCTAACCCGTTGAATAAAACAATCATTGTACCACATGTGAACACAATTTAATTTCCAACGTCATGGTAATTGCAAAGCATTCAAAAGAATACCAAGAAAGCTATTTGGAGCCTATAAAATACAACTGACCTTGGCAATCTGTCCCCACAGTTGAGTTTCTAATTTTCCTTCCCACTCACCATCACGCTGACTTCTCACCTTACAACTTTCCCTTACTCCATAAAAGCTGGGCAGTAACTATTCAGAAAATAGATAAGAGACTCATGATTAAATATTTATTATAATCCCACAAGTCCTTGGGGCTAAAGTTTAGATAACAAAGCAAGTCTCTCTCCTGTAAGATGAAAGTCGGAAGGAAGGGAAGAAGTATGATGAAAAAATGACTATGGACCAAACAACTTCAGTGTGTTTTTAAAACAGCCATGCTGCTACGTTTTCAACGCACTTGGCTCTGTAATTGGCCCAAAAGACGCTGGAAACATCAATAAACGGTGCACTTACTCAATGCCTGGCAACGCAAATACGATCCTACTCAAAGTTGCATACACCTAAAGAACCGGAAGAGCAAATAAATACCCCCCCCCAAGACTGTAGAGCAACATTAACTTCCAGAGCTGGCAGAGGATGCCGGGCATCCAACGGACCACTCATCTTTACATTCCAGTTCCTACCTTGCAGACCCATTTTTTTGTTTTGTTTTGTTTTGTTTTGTTTTGTTTTGTTTTGTTTTGTTTTGTTTTGTTTTCAAGACAGGGTTTCTCTGTGTAGTTTTGGTGCCTGTCCTAGATCTCGCTCTGTAGACCAGGCTTTCCTGGAGCTCACTGAGATTCGAGGGATTTAATCCCGAGCGCTGGGATTAAAGGAATGCAATCCAGGTGTGGGTTGTTTTTATTTGCTTGCCTGTTTTGGTTATTTTGAGACAGTGCTCACTATGTAGCCCAGGCTGGCCTAAAACTCATAATGCTCCTGACTCAGCCTCCCAAGTGCTAGGAGTACAGATTTGCGCCTCCAAGACCCAAGCCTACATATTTTTTTAAAAAAAAAATAGGGTTCAAAATTCTGCTGTTCAATCATACGCAAGATTTTACCCCTAAGGAGGAACAATGTGCTGCCTTAACAATCCCGTAGATAACCCATGTGGCTTCTCTGTGGGAGGACCACTGCTTCTCTAACTGGTCCCCAGTGGAAGAAATCAAGCCTGACTCTAATCAGACCAGATTAAATGGGTGGTGGTGGATTTTCATGTCGTGGAGGAAGAAAAGGGTCCCATGAGAAGGGGGGTGAGGGAAAAAGATGGCAGAATCCCAACTGATGTTTCAACACCTTTTCCACGAAGCTGAAAGAAGCAGAGAACTCCACTTTGAGGTGTGGATCCAGGGGGAATTTTTGACTTTGGAGCACCTGCGACAAAAGTTGATGCTCCATAATTTTAACTTCTTTGGGATATGGAATGAGGACAAAAAGCTGAAAATGATATGTCACAACAACTGTCACCACAGCAGAAAGGAAATGGGTAGCCAAAAATGGACTCATTTTCAACACTTAGGCTCCCTTTTTAAAATGATCTTTTTTTTCTTTTTTGACTAGGCAGTGGTGGCGAACGCTTTTAATCCCAGCACTCCGGGGGCAGGGGCAGGCAGATCTCTGAGCTGGAGGCCAGCCTGGTCTACACAGTGAGTTCCAGGAGAAAAACAACAATAACAAAAAAAAAAAAAGATCATTTTTATTACAGCATGGTGGAGCACGTTTAGTCCCAGCACTGGGGAGGCAGAGGCAGCAGATCTCTGTGAGTTTGAGGCCATCCCGGTCTACATAGAAAGTTCCAGGTCAGCCAGGGATATACATAGTAAGATTCTGTGGCTGTAAGTCATGAAAATTATAAAAGCCCATGGCCTGCAAGCAGCTCACTGTTTCTTAAGGACCAACACACAACTATTTTGTTTTAGAGAGGGTAAACGCATCTGGAAAAGCACCTAAAAAAATGTGTGTGTGTGTGTGTGTGTGTGTGTGTGTGTATGTGTGTGTGTGTGTGTGTGTATAAAACACTCAACTATTCATGCCATTTCTAATAAAGATAAATAATACAAATAAAATTCTCAGACAAGCATTGGGATTTTAATTAAGCTTTAAATAGAGCTTTTAAAAGAAGTGTGTGACTCATTCTCCAGCCAATTGATCAGCAAAGGACATGCAGAAATACGAGCAGTGAAATGGAAGGAAATAATCCACCCTGTGAAATGGTCTCCTGAATAGAGCCGCATAATGGACACAATGCCAATATTCAAGATAGACTCAGATTGATTAGGCAACTCAATAGCTTGCATTTTAGGCGTCATTAAATTTTCATGCGTTCTGTGGGCAGAGGGAAATATAATCTGCAAAGATAAAGTAGTATGGGAACACAATAATTCTACTTACCAGGGGGAAAAAAATTGTTCAAACAGGTACCATCTGCCTTTTCAATAGGTTTTCTGAAAGTACACCACGCACTGTCTTCCAAGTTTGTTGGTTTTAATACTACTTTTTAATTTTGTAGTGGTAAATGTGCCAAGAATAAAAATTCTTTTGGGGGAAGAATTCATTTTTAGATATTAAAATAGAAATACCATGCTTACACGACTCCTTGTCTATTTACATTATTCAAGTTTTAAATAATACACACATTCTATATGCCATTTGCTAATATGTTGTTTAGGCTTTTCCTAAGGAAAAAAGTTAAATAAGCAAAGAGTTCTTTGTTAGAAGAAAGTAAAACTCTTCAATGTCAAAGGACAGCAGTGATAACAGTGTTCCCTCTGTTTTCTAAAACCTTGTAATAAGAGTCTGAAATCGGGAAGGTTCTTCAAAGAGTCAGCCTTACTTTAAGAAAAAAAAAAAAAACCTTGCTGAAACAGGGAGCACATGGTATAAACTACAAATAAAGGGGCTGTAAGTGCTTGTTGTGGTTTTATTCCATTTTACTTATGTCCTGAGACCACCTGGCCTGGAACTGACTTTGTAGTCTGGGCCAGACGTCATCTCTCAGAAATCCACCCTGCTTCAGCTCCTCATGCTGGGATTACAGATGTGAGCTGCCACATCCAGCTTGAGATTTTCCATGTGAAAAGGTTTAAAATATTAGAAACCAGGAAACTTTTGTATGAAACCAGATACAGATTGTTTCAAAGACCATTATAGGGGTGTTATTTCATTAGTAAATATTTTAGTAAACATCTCTAAAACAGTTTTTGTTTTCTCCAAAATCTCAATACTATGTTTAGCAAAACATATTAATTCAAGTGTAAAAATGTCTGTATCTCCCTAGATTTCTCAAGAAGTCCTTTGTCACATGGGTGTGTTCGTCCACACACTGCATGCATGGTACATATGGTTGACAGATCTTGGAGTCTCTTTCTCTGCAGGTTAATAATTTATTGGTTGAAGGGACTAGGGGTTTTGTCGTAGAACTTTCTGCAGTATGATTTTGTCAACTATATTTTCAACTGTAGCAAATAACAAATGCTTCTGTCCCTGGATTTCACATATTGAAACTACCGGTTTAAATCAGGTATGCTGATACCTCCCTATAATATTCTTTTTGTTCTGAATTGTCTTGGATATTCTCAGCCTTTTGTATTTACACATACATTTTAAGGTTTTGTTTTTCTATGTCTGTGAGGCAATCCTGGAATTTTTTTTATTAGGATGGCATTAAATTTTAGATTGCTTGGTGGGATGGTAATTTTTACAATATTATTTCTTCCAAGCCATGAGAATGAAAAAAATTCTTTGCATCTACTAGTGTCTTCCTAGTTTCTTCCTTCAGTGTCTTAAAGTTTTTATCATAGAGGACTTTCATTTACTTTTTCAAGGGTGTATTCACTTATTTTTATGTGTATGAGTGTTTTGCCTGCATATTTACATGTGCACCATGTACACACAGTGCTAGAGGAGGGACTGTGGGTGCTGGGAATCAAACCTGGGTCCTTTGAAAAAGCAACAAGTGCTCTTAACCACTAGCCTATCTCTCCAGCCCCTTTCATTTCTTTGACTAGGTGCTGGTCATTGAAGCCCTAGAGGACCCCAAAACAGTACTGATCTTGCCATATACAATAGTATTTCTCTTGTTTGCCCACCTCAATTAGATTATGAGACTGCATTCATTACAAGACACCATGGTTGCATGAAAAAGAGAAATTAGGAGGATCCTGAGCATAAGCTTCTCCCTGCTAGCTAGTTTTCATAGTACCAGAAGGTACCATACACGCTGCTGGACAAGAAAAGGCATCGACAATCCTACCCAGCTGTGAACTATAACCACCGACCTATCAAACAAGATGGGCTCGCTGGGGTAACAGTGCCATGGCTGTTACTAGGTAACCAACCACTCTCTGGATTTAAGGCCTGTTCCCCAAGAGGAATTCCTGCCTAGTACTGTAAATCCAATAAAAAATGTACAGCAGAGGATATCTTAGGGGGAAATTTCCACAGTTGTTTAGCGAAACTGACATAGCATCAATCCGCCTTCTAGATACTTATATTTACCCTCAGACAAATGCTACATGAGGCCTTAATTAGAGAAGCTTCTCTTCACGATGAATGGCAGTGAACGCAGAAGAGGTATGGTTGCTCAAGATGCTGAGAACAGTGATGGTCAAGGGCCTCAGCAACTCAGAGTACATCACAGAAGAAGGGGCAGACATAGCATAAGAGCTGGAAGAGAGGGAGAAAGGCAGTAAAATGATGACATCCAGCAGAGTCAATGCAATCCTGATCTCACAGCAGCTGCACTTGCAGCTGCCTGCAGTGGACCTGCCCAAGACTCGATCTGTCAACAGTCAATCACAGTGAAGGAGTATTCCCTACTGAACACTGGCCACTGATGGACTCTGGAAGAGGGGCAGTCATCCTCTTCAGCTGTCTGCCTATTGATGAGCCTAGCAGGCTCCAATCAATACTGCCTAGCATTTCAACTGAAAACAAAAGCAAAATATAACACAGCTAGCTACTTGTTCAACTAATTCTAAATCTCATGCCAGGCAGAACAGAAGTGAGGCTCTCCAGGTATGAATGCTTGGATTCCTAAGGAGCAGCAGCCAGTTTGATTTCAGGAGCTTTTGGAGGGTGAGCTACAGAAATAAAAACTATAATAAGTTTCTCCTTTTCAAAAGAGTAAAAAGAGGGCTGAGGAGATGGCTCAATTAGTAACATGCCTACTGTGCAAGCATGAGACCTAAGTCTGGATCCCCAGCATCCACATAAGAGCTGAGTACAGCCATGAAAGTCCATAACCTCGTTGCTGAGAGGGGTGGACACAGAAAGATCTCCATCTCCGGGACTCATTAGCTAGCCCGTTTAGGAGAATCAGTGAGCCCCAGGCTCGGGGAATGTCCTGGCTGAAAAAAGAGCAGGTGAGGAAACAGTCAAGGAAGGCGCTCTGTATCAAACTGTAGCCTCCACATGCATGTGCACACACCCACAGAGATTTTATGGGATATCAGATTGTGGGCATGTTAGAGAATTATTCATTGTTTCCAAATGTTCAGTGCACATTTTTTAAACAAATTAATTCTGTGTTCTAGTTGTTATTTCTAATTCAAGCTTCGAATTATTAGGATTCTTAAAAATTTTCTGATTTTTTATCTACATTTCCTTTCCCCTGAAAAATCTCATTCCTAATATCTTCTTACCTATTTTCTAAATAAAATCTTTCAACTTTTTTTTTGCTATAAGAATACAACATGATCATGAAATAATATAATCTTTTGAACTGATACTCAAATTTAATTGTTTTATTAATATTTTATGCTATAATGCTTTAACTCATACATAAACGGCACCATAACACTTAAAACTTCAACTAAAAGTTTACTGTAAGTAGATTCTCTTGCTTTATTGGTAATAATGACATATCAACTATCATTTCATTCATATCATTTCATACCATGTCTTTTTATATGTGGTTGTTTGAATAAGAATGGTCCCCATGGGCTCATATATTTGAATACTTAGTGTTGAGTTGGTGGAACTGTTTGGGAAGGATTAAAAGGCATGGCCTTGTTGGGGATGTATCCCTGGGGTGGAATTTGAGGTTTCAAAAGCCCATTGCATCCTCATTTAGCTCTTTCTACCTAGTACTTGTAGATCAAGGTGTGAGCTCTTGGCTACTACGCCACTGACTTGCCTGCCTGCGGCCACACTCTCCTACATCACGGTCATGAACTCATCCTCTGAAACTGTAAACCTAACAAACTCTTCCTTTTAGAAATTGCTCTGGTCATCATGTCTTATCACAGCAATAGAAAAGTAACTGAGACATCATCTGCTGTCCAGTCAGCCATGCCCACACTGGATGCAGAAGGAAGTGTCCTCCAGTGCAGTGGCCTATGACTTAGCATTTGCTTCCCAGAATGACGTCTTGTTCAGTCTATGCCCTTTGTGCTTCAGAACAGTTTCATTTTAAAATAGGCTAAGTGTGTATCATCGTGTCCTTACTATTTGCGATCTTTATTCAACAAATGTCCTGACTCCTCTGTTATAGTTGTCCTAATTAAATGTAATTTTCTTAAATTACAGTAAAATACACACAACAGAATTTAGCTTCTAAGAATACAATTCAGAAGTGCTCAGTATATTCATAGTTTTGTGCAAACAATCTCCAGAACTCTTTCTACCTTTCAAAACTAAAACCTCACCCATTAAACAACTCCTACTACCCATCTACACACCTTGTGTCTTTTGTAACTCAGCACTATAGCCTCAAAGTCTGCTCATACTGCAGCATGCCTCAGAAATCCTGTACCCTTTAAGACTGATATATATATATATATATATAATACCATGTTGGATTCATCCACGAATCCATTAGTGGACACAGAAGTTGTATCACTTTTTGGTTACTATAACTGACACAGCCACAGGCATGAACATACACTTCCTCTTTATAACCTTCCAATTCAGTGAGGTATAATCTAGAAGTGAATTACCTTTTCTTCTCTTTTTTAAGAACCGTCACAGTTTTCCATAGCTACTGTACCATTTGACTTTCCCAACTACAGTGCACAGGGATTTAAACTTAATTTTAACATCAGATTAACTTAGGCACCTGATCCTCACCCATCTTGGTGATGCAGAGCTGCACAAATGGACGGATCAGTGCTGGTACTATGAGTCTCGCTCGGTGCCACCCCCAGCACCAGGGAGGACTGTATGCGTTACCATGTGATATGCAAGTGTGATGATGTGCGGAGGCTGAAGCACGCCCCCTCATATCCTTCAGCAGAGTGGACTTGCTCATTCTAGAGTGTCAGCCCACAGTAGCCCTGAGTGGCCAGCACAGATTATGCAGGCCGTGATCTGGATCTCAAAGATATATAGGTAGGTAATTCTCAAGAATGAGTCACATTAGAAGATGACTAATTGCCCTACCCTCATTCATCTACCCTCTTCTCCTCTAAATCGCTCAGTCCCAATTTCCTAAGTCTTAGCTGAGGGAGAACTCCTCAAAACACATTACAGGGATGGGAGATGTCTGCCTCTATCTGGCAATATGACCTCTGGCCATTCCCTACTCAGTTTTATGAAGTCAGTACATAATGTAGTCTATCCAACGTACAGGGCGACTTCAGGCTAAATAAGATAATGACTATGAATAGGTTTTGAAAATAGCAATTGCTACTTAACTACCAAGAGCTACTGCCAAGAAATAATTTTCCTGAAACACTACTGTCATTTCCAGAACTGACCTCTGCTCTCCCGAGGCTCATGCTAAATTCTGTTTGGATATGTTCAATGTCCATACTTTGATTTTCTTGAACCACATTATCACCCCAGAACTGGAAAGTGGTAATACTGACAAAAGTCAGCCCTTTGGAGTGGTTTAGAGGTGTTGAAGTAGGTAATATTTGAAAAGTTAAGAAATAGACATGAGAAAAAAGGTCCAGAGATATAAAACCGAAAGAACAATGCCTTGTTATGAAGCACGGACACCTTACACTAACTATAGCTCTAAGAGGCTAGGTACTAAGAAGCCTCTGTGCCTTAAGTCCTGGGAAAGAGAATCTGGAAGTAGGTGCCAACAAATCCGAGGACTTCTCACATTCTCTTGAGCTCTACAGCTTTTGATTCATGAGAACCAAGAACAACACAGAGAAGCTAAACTTCATCCACTTTACTGTAATACAAGAAATTATCTTAATCTTTAAGAACCCAGTATGATCAGATCTCAGGTAAAGATGGTTATTAAGCCTTTAACAGCAAAATAAAAGAGAATCTCTGGCTATTGTCATTAAAAAAAAAGGGGGGGGGTGAGACTCCTCTTCCCAGAGCAATTTGCCGATCATTCTGTCTGGAGGTAAAATGATGAACCAGGTCAGCTTTGAAGGGGCCTTTCTTTTTAGCCCTTTGATCACAAAAACTGAAGTGTACATTGTTTGATCACAGTTATCCACAAAAACTGAAGTGTACATTGTGTGATCACA